>JABFDZ020000109.1:3229894-3240145 GCA_019775955.2 Pollimyrus isidori
ACTCACCCACACACACACACACACACACTCACCCCCTTAACCAACACAACACACCCACACTCACACACACACACACACACACACACACACACACACTCACACACACACACACAAACCACCTTCACATACACACACACACACACCACCTTCACACACACTCACACACACGCACACACACTCACACACACACACACCACCTTCACACACACACACACACCACCTTCACACACACTCACACACACACACACACACACACACTCACACACACACTCACACACACACAAACACACACTCACACACACCACCTTCACACACACACACACACACCACCTTCATACACACTCACACACACGGACACACACTCACACACACACACACCACCTTCACACACACACACACACACACCACCTTCACTCACACACACACACACACACCACCTTCACAACCCGCCCCCCCCCCATTCCATTTTTGCTGGACAATTTTATTCTTGCTGTTATAGGCTAGTGATGCAGACACCAACTCTCTCTTTTCCCATTAATGTATAGGCGTTTGACTAAAAATAACAAAGAAACGAACATTTTACTAGAATTATAAATTATAAGACCCACTAAGACGTGTGACAGTTCAAAATAAAAGTTATACCCGGTTGTCTGCATTCCTTCATTCCTGAATAAATTTAAATTAAGTTACATTTATCTTATCAGAAATTGTTAATCTTTTATATAAAATAAACGAGGCCAACATACGAGACTAAAATGTCCAGACATCATGTATTTTTACGGCATTCAGAATTGCGTTTCATCATACATACCTTGAGTTCTGACGCTATAGACTCGATGCACCATTCTTTAAATTCTTGGCGGTATGTATGCATTTCCTTCTTTGTTGCTTTTTCATGTAATCTTTCATTTTAGTTTACCATATTTCATTTTTTATCATTCAACGTTGCCGCATTCCACCTTCAAACACCATGTACATGAATAAAGTAATTTTGTCAACAATTTTAAACGTGGCGTAGATTCGGGTAAAATGTTTACTATCGATAAATAAAACATTATTCATTTGACTCTACCTCGTGTTCAGCTATTTTGATATAGTACGGGTGAGATGCGACTCCCACTGACTAGACCCTTGAACCGTAAAATACGCCTACGCAACCTCATGAAATGTGGACCTTAGTAACAAATTACTACTTGCCAACGCCTGTAGAACTTTATTTAACATGAATTCCGTTCAATTACCTCATGTTCCGTGGGTTGGTAACTTAACCTATAAGCCGGGTCCATGGATCGCTTGTGCGTGAATCGTGAACAAGCGTGTGTTCACGCGCATAGGTTTCATCGTGCATAGTGAAAACAGAAGATTGTAAAATTTCATGCAAGCTCGGCTACTATGGGCTTTATGTACTTCTTAAGGTTCCTATGATCTTTGACACGAAAACGATCAAGTAAAGACCCGTGGTTGCTAGGAATTAACTAAGGATCAGTAGTTAACTTGCAACCTATGGAAAGTAAACGGAGTTTTAGTGTTAGGTATTATAAGAGCATGATTCCCAGTACAGGTATTGGGAGTTACCCCGTATTTACTTACGGTATCGTCGAAAGGTTATTGATGGAATGATAGAGGCACTTAGCAATCTGGATGTGAAACTATTATGACACCATACCTGCTGCTAATCATATACATATGAGCTAATGTCTAAGGGCAGATTTTGCCAAATAAGGTAAGCATTCCTGTTAAGTTCTCCCCAAACTTAGGGCCCCCTCTCGTTTGTAAATTTCTTATGTTCTTATGTAACGCATATACTTATTTATTAATCTTACATTGCCCAGTCGAAAATGTATCTGAGTTTACCTCGTCCAGTGTATGTTTAATGGTCACAGAAAGGTGGTTCCTGCAGTAATTAAATCGTTTCAGAGGCTGGACCAACCTCTTGTCTTTAACCATTCGAAATTCCATTCATTGTAAAATTATATAATTTGTAGCAGAGCATTACGATGTAAAATTACAATTGCATTGGAAAATCTTTTTGATTTTCAAGAAACAAGGCGTGAACTCTGGTGGTCGCTAGGACCTTGGGATTTCGTGCTATCCACCGCAACACTGATTCATAGTAACAATAATTATGACTTCTTTGTAATTATTAGATACTTTGGGGAAAATCACCTGTTGTTTTCTCCTGTGGTGCGAGCCCAAGTGCGTCGCGCGTTTAGCTGCAACTGAATCGCAGGCTTACTGGCTGATTAAAAGAACGTACGTTTTATGTGAAATGTTAGGAAATATTGACGTTACCAAGACATTTGTATGTATTTAATTAGAGGTAATTATTGCCCGTGTCTGCTGTTCAGGATTAATTTACATTAGATAAAGAGCTAAGGACTCCAGAGAAAACTCTCTTCTCTTGGGCAAACGTCCTTCTCTTATGCGCAACGCTAATTGCAAACATTTTTTAATTAGTACTATATGTAATTTAATGGAGCTTTTGTCTGAATTTGGTAAATTCGTGATTCTACTAATTAGCAGATTACTAAGTGAAATCATAACTGTACAGGCTGTATTTTAGTCTTGTAAAGTTTTATGAGGCGTTTTCCGAAGTTTTACACTATACAGAGGAAATATGCTAATTATGTTTAAACTGTTTTATTGGTAACTAAATACAACAAATGCATGCAAGCATTATTGCGTTTACAATGTAAACTTTTGATTGCATTTGTCTTGCCTCAAGCCGAAGCACCTGTGTATTGGTCGATAAACCATCTACTGATTATTATCCGGTGAAATCCAGTTAAACACACTATTATGTGTGTTCCATTGCAAACAAATTCATAGCATAACGTTTCAAAGTTTCAAATGTGGCTATGCATTCCGACTGAAGTATGTTTTTGGGGGAAACCTCTAAGGCAAGGGCTAGCGGGTGAGCCTAAAGTGCTATTGAAATACATTACCTCTGTCACTAGTGACTCAATAGTTACAATCACACTAAGACGAAATGCCCTACATGAAGTGACGAGTGCGTGAAATGAGAAAAGAGACGCCAGAGAATATGTGACATATATTTTTTTTAAAAAAGAAATACAGGCCATGATAAGTATTTTTCAATAAAATGAAATGGCACGTAATTTGTAAATTAGACTGGATAAATCAAAGAGACATGTTACATCGCATTTACCAGGAATTCAAAATGTTTATATTTTTTTCTTAAGCACCGAAGACTGACGCACGGAAACCTCGAGGAGCGCTCGAGATAATGCCCTAAGCCTACGCTAGAGGGCGACGAAGTTTTTATAGTTAAACTTACCGCTAACCGTCTAACGCAAAAGAATGACGACTGACATTTCAGCCTTTTGTCTATCATTTACGTTGTATCCGGTTTTATTCCCCCCCCAACTTTTCTACTGTATTATATTTGATTGCATACATAAGCCCATATAATGAAATTATTAAACAAATCAGCTACAACAGTTTATTATGTTTTACAAAAAAATGAAATTTTAGTAGGACACGGGTATATATAGGAATAATAGTATATACAAAACTTGCACTAAGTATATTACGAATTCTCTATATCACATTTCTAAATATTCAATAAGTTTTAAATTTACCAGTGACTATGTTAATTGCTTGACTCAATGTTGTACCTTTGAAAGTAGTATACTAGCGCACCTTAAAATGTAATGCAACTTTGGATGAATTTGTTTATAAATAGGACTCTGAGACAGACAACTATTCTAGGCCTATATGGGGAATCTGGTGTGAAGACACAGTACGGTTTAATTTAATTTTGGGACTGGGTTTGGAGTCTGACAGACGACATTAGAGGAACCTTTGAGTGAAAATGCATTTTCATCCTTGACGCCCAGGCTTCCATGCGTTTCAGTTCTACGGAGGATACAGACGCAGATTATTGTACTCGGAACCGCGAAAGCCGATGTTCCCTGTAATTCACCTTTGAACTCCCAAAAGCCACCAGTTCAGCTTCGCTCTCCCCAAACCTTACCTTTCGCTAATCCTTCCCGCGAACGGTTTCTCGCAGAATGACTGGACACGTTGAATGACTAGATCATCTGTGCTCAAATCATGTAACCTGTAGGTTGCAGGTTCAAGTGTGGAAAGTAGTAGTAGACTTTCATTCAGCAAGAGTCTTACTCTGAATTGCTCTATTAAAAGATCCAAGTGTGTAATAATGTTAGTCACTAAAGATCCGTCCGATCATTGATTTTACATACTAGCTTATTCGGTACGGGATTGTACTGAGTCTGTAGCCTATTTAATTAAGACAGGGGACATCGTCAACAAGGTGCCAGCACGTCGCGCACACACACACACACACACACACACACACACACACACACGCACACACATAGAGAGAGAGAGAGGGAGAGGGGGGGCAATCGAAGACACTGACTCACCTAAACCACATACCGCTACTTCTCTGACTCGAGGGAGAGAATCCACACAAACACCTGGAGAACCGACAGATAAAAATAGAACCAGGAGCAGGATTCAAACCCCCGGAATGACTTTTTAAACTACAACAAACACGGCTACGTTAAACGAAAGGTTTGTTAACTCTAAGTACTTCGTTATCTCATCGTCCGTTAATTATAGCGACTGTTTCTCGAAATCCCTTGGCACTGAAGTAGTGCGGAATCTCATTCGTAAATCAACGAGTGACTGGGCGATGTGGTTGTTTTGTACGCCGGTCTTGCCAGAGTCGTCAGCTCTGGTCAGCTGGCTGGCGTTAGATGGTCAAGTCGAAACAAGTCTGCACACACATGCACACGCATTTACATGTAGCCTATATAATAGTTTTAGTGCCTTGTAAATGGTCTGTAAGGTTCGCAAACTACCACAACTGTCTTGATATAGCTAATTTTAGGTTCATGGAATAATGTACATTTGCCGTAAGATTGCTTGCGTGGTCGTGAGTGTCACGCCGGTTTTGCCTGCTATATTCCGTCACGGAGACATCATAAGCGGTCACCGTAATCACGCTCTTTTTCGGGCATCGCAATAATAATAACAATAATAATAACGACGATAATAATAATAATAACATCGGTATACACTTTGAGCACATAACCTGGATGTGTACTATTCAGAACTGAGTTGAGAATGGCCCTGATCTCAATGCTGATTTTTAGGTGGACATGAACCCTTAAGACCAGGGGTGGGCAATCTTATCCACAAAGGACCTGTCACCCAGGTGCAGGGCTCTTCAGCCAATCAGTAATCTAATAAGCGACCTAATTAGGGAGTTGCAGCGAAAACCCGCACGCACAATGGCTCTCTCTGGAAAGATTGCCCGCCCCTACAGGCGATCTCAGCAGTAAACAATCAGCAGGGAAATACAGGCTCCGTCCAGTTGAAATACTGTAATGCACCTAATTGGTCCGCTGCAGGATGAACCGAACCGTGGATCACATGGAAATGACGTCACCCCCGCTATGCGTTCCACAGGTCCCCACTTCCACGCCATTTGTGGATTCCTGCAGACCGTCAATGATGCACATGGCCTCAGCAAGGCCGCTGTGTCTAAATCTGTGCATGCCGTGAACCGATTACGGGCCGCTACATACAGGTTCCCGCGGGAGGAGATGCCTTGCATGACAGTGAACTTGCTTTTCTTGCCATTGCAGGCGCGCCTGGCCTTGCAGGTGCCCTGGATAGAACCCTCATCCCAGTCATCCGCCCAGACTCTTGAATCCCATCTGCACCTGTTCGAAAATGGCTTTCCGCCCTGCGCCTTAATGTCCAACAAGGGCTTTCTACAGACGTCGTGGCTAGGCGGCGTGGGAATACATCACGCTTATATCTGGTCTAGTTTTGGAGCGTCTCACGTGGCGAAGGGCGGTGCGTTTGCTGGTCACCGAGTGCTAGGAGACAGCAGGTATCTTTTTCAGGAATGGAGAATCCTTGGGGGCTGAGGGGAGCCCTGACACAGCCCCCAAGGAGCAGGCACTGTGGAGAGACGCTCTGGGCATGCTGAGGATGCCATGTTTTTGTCACCTTCTCCGTAAGTCGTTTCAACTCTTCCTTTGAGAACAAAAGAATGATCCTAATTCTGCTCACCTCTGTTTCTTTGTTTACCTCCTTATTTATTCATTGAAAGAAAAGCTCCATCACATTGATATACAGACGGGTTCCGTTTATTTTGGCCCTAATCAGGCGGATCTGTGTTCCTGTCATCAGCATGTATTTCACTTTACGATGGGTAAATGTATTTCACTTTACGATGGGTAAATGTATTTCACTTTACGATGGGTAAATGTATTTCACTTTCAGTACATTATTCAATAAATTACACGAGATATACGAGACTTAATTATCAAATAGGCTTTCTGTTAATGATTTTGCCCAACTCTAGGCTAATGTAGGTGTTCTAAGCATGTTTAAGGTAGGCCAGGCCAGGCCAGGCTATGATGTCTGTTAGGTCAGGTGTACATTTTCACCTAACAGTATTTTTATTGGACCGTAATCCCATCGTAACCCGGAGAGAGGCTGTACAAGAAAACGTGTTCAAGTATCGGCAAGCATGTGTGAAGACTGTCAAGCAGATTTCTCGACATGTGTTATTCTTTCTGCAGTTTCCTGAAGTATGAGGGCAATTTCCTTTTAAAGTGCAGTGAATTCAGTTCGTGACAAGGGGTCTGACCTGTAGGGTGTCTGGCCCCCCCAGGGCCCAGACAGACACCTCGCCCGTGCTTGGATTACGCCAGCGGCACGCCAGTACAGGCGCCCCAACAAAAGCCGGCCCACAATGACCCAGAGAAAAATAGCAACAATGACAAGAATATACTTGTGGTTTCAGTTGTGGGTCATATGAAAAGGTGTTTTTTGTTAAGCCGCTACAAAGAATTTCTTAAAATCACTAAAAGAGAGCGTTAGAGTGCAACTGAAGGACTTTGGACCTAGTGGTTAGAAAGTTACCAGTTCAAATCCCGTGCAGGGCTGCCGGGAATAGCGGCGACAAATAGGGGTTGATTAATTCATCCCTTCTAAAAATACGCCGTATTTAAATGGTGTCCAGCCCAACACCCAACTCTCCTGCACTGCTGACCCAGAGCATGACATAATGGTTTCAGAGTTAGGCCCTTGATCATGATCCTTAACTCCACTCGCTCCAGAGACTGGCTTTCGCTTCGGAGAGAAGCATCTAGTAAATGAATAACTGTGGGAAGTAGGAAGCCCAGACACACCCCTTACGTCTGATAACATGCGTACCGCCTCGGCCAGGAGTGAACGCAAACGCGATTAAAGCCCCGACAGCCAGCGGAAAGGCCACTCCGCCCGTGCCCAGATGCTCTCCTCCGATGTGGAAATGCGCCATGGTCCATCTCATGTGGCCTACAGCCAGGTTGAGGCCGCGGGGGGGAAAAAAAAACTGTCGTTCGGTTACGCTTCCAGAAGACAGTCTCTCCTTTGTGAGGCGCCTAGGATGCGAGCAGCATGATCTCGTTAGCTTGTTATGGCAGCCGCATCTGCTCCAGATTATATCAGTGTGCTATTGCTTCCTTATGGGAATTATTTTATCAGGATGCCTAAAAGTGCCTGAATGTAAGAGGAAGAGGATACTGCTCACTTTACCTCTGCTTTGTGCTATCAGGTCAAGAAGGTCTGAGATATTAATCTCAATGAGAGAGGGCTGTCTTTAGATATAGCGACCAGGAGAAGAGTTAAGAAATATCTCTGAAACCAACAGCGTTTTTGGGTATCTGACTAAATGCCAAGAACCGAAACTGTTCAAATTGATTATGAAGACCATGGAGAACACAGTCATAAAGTTGTTAGGATAAGAGGTACATATTTTATAATTCATACTCATAAACAATTAGAGTTTAAAAAGGTGGAAATATTACAGTTGGTTTTCACAGTTTGATTTTTAAAAGGTTTAAAAAGCAGAACGTTTTCTTAATGCCTCATTAATAAATTAGTGTAAACATCTGCATGAGTAAGTCCATTAGCGAACTAAGTGTGGGCACGGGCATGACGCCGCCAATGCCAGCGCGCCCATGATGAAGAAGATCACCTTCTGCTGTTCAGTTCAGGTTCCATGAGCTCTCATCAGCCACCGTAACCAGGCAACATGCTACCTGCACCACCCTGTTGGAAGTGATGATGCCGGCGCATGAATATCGCAGTGAAGAGTTGATGGAGGCCTAGTGCTGACAAAGACAAAGGATCTCACCAGGCTTGTGGGAGACACAAGAGCGGTCGGCTCATCCTGGATCATCTGGTTAGAGTGGAAGGAGAGTGGACAAGGGAGACTTAGAGGCGGGCAGGTGCACAAGACGACGTAAACACCGCGATCCCGGAGGCTGGGGGCCACATGACACATTTAGCACAAGATACAAGGGGCTTTCAGCTGGAAGCATTTAGGCGAGTTAAATCACGGCGGTCGGAATGACATGCCGTCAACATTCATCATGGCAAACGGGGGAAGAACGAGAAAAAAGTCAATTGAAAAAACAGACTCCGCCGTGCCTGTGGCGATGGACGCGATGCCTTCGCTCGCTGGGGGTGATGGTCGTGCCGGACGCAGGTGGACGGGACTGATCTGCCGCCTGGAAACGGCCCAGGACAGGTGCACCTCCGGCTGCAAGCCTTCTTCCATCTAGTAGAACGTTTCTTATACTTGACCCCAAAGGGTTTACGGTCCAGCCAAGAGGCGTGAAATCAGCATGCTAAGTTAGCGGACTTAGCCTCTGCTCTGAGGACTGAGGCTGGTGGAGGTTTAAAGAGAGTCATGCACCACGTCTAAGAAGCATGAGCCGCAGTATCAGAGGCTCATAACTCAGCACTTTAACAAATTGTCCAGCTTCCATTCCAGTGAAGAATATGTTAGCGCCGGTTAACAGGGCTGGTGGGAGTGTTGTGGGACATTCGAGGGGAGGGAGGGATTAAAGGAGACCTCATTACCTGGGATGGGAATGAGATGGAGTTTTCTCAGTGATGTTCTGGGAAAGGCAAGATGCTCTTCTGGCATTGCAAACGGCAAATGGAGTGTGTGTGTGTGTGTGTGTGTGTGTGTGTGTGTGTGCGTGTGTGTGTGTGCGTGTATCCAGGGGGAAGTGGTAGAACTTCATGCCCCACAACAAAGCAGAGCAGATAGAGCCTTGAGCTGGCAAAGTCATTATAATGTGACTGCAGGCCTCACCTGTGCTCCTCAGTTAAACGTTAAGGAGCGAAAAATACCGGATTTCTCTCTCATAGAGGGAAAATGATCTAACGTCTGGCTCCAAGCAGATTGCACAATAATGGGGGGCATTCCTCGCTGCTGTCATTACTGCGCAAAAACTGCGCGGTCCTGCTTATAACCTTTAGTATTACCATCACGCTACATTTAATTTAACCGCAATTTATGTAAAAGGCACGCAAATGTATTCACCCTCTGTTTCACCTTCGCCTGCGTGTATTGAAAAAACACTGTCGATAAACTGATCAATAAGCCGCATCTCTTCCTGCAGGAGTTGCTGCAGACATGCGTCGGATACCTCAGCCACGTCAGAAAACATGCAACTCTGCACTCAACAGCATTCCGGAATAACGGGACGACTACTGTGTCTGCTAAGTGCATCTTCACAAAGACCCTAATCATCACTTATATCTGTCTAACGATGTACAATTCTATTAAAATATACATGCTGACAAGATCAGAAACTTCTCTTGAATGGTTACTTCCCCACTGATGGGAAATTTATAGTGCACAATAATTTTTCATTTAATAACAGAAATGTAGGCCAACTATATGTACATATGACGTTTATTAAAATAATCACCTGGAGTGCAGAATGTGCACAATGACATAATATCTTTTTCAAAAGACATTCAATTCAATTTATTTCTAAGTAGCGCCTCGAGATACATTAAATATCATTATAGAGAGATACGGAACAGGAAAGAGAAAGAAAGAAATAAAATGACTGAGGAGGTCTTGTGATTATTAGGTAACTGCTGTTAATTGCTCATTGAAGCTCAGCTGTTATGCGGACAAATCGTCAGTGTATTTGTTCACAAATAGAGATTGGAAAACGAAATAGATAGATATAGGGCTATAGGCGGGGGCTTTAAGAACGCCGAGGCGAAAAGGGTTAGGTCACCCTAAGTGTAGCCAGTAATGGGTCGGGGTTATTGGAGATGCAAGAATGATAAGACTACTGCGGACTTTAGATAAATAGATAGATAGATAGATAGATAGATAGATGGATGGATGGATGGATGGATGGATGGATGGATGGATGGATGGATGGA
>JABFDZ020000109.1:3336784-3354528 GCA_019775955.2 Pollimyrus isidori
AGGAGGCCCTAACCAGACCCAAAGGGGGAGCCCATCCTCCTGGGGCCAGCAGAGGAGGCCCTAACCAGACCCAAAGGAGGAGCCCATCCTCCTGGGGCCGGCAGAATAGTCAGACAAGATGGTATAACCTAGCTAATACAGGGGTTGAAACTACGGTCTCTATTAGGTGGCTTGATGGCATGGTCCGAGGTGGGATAGCAGCAGGTAGGGAGGTAGAGGCAGCGCATGAGCCACTGGCAGGCATGAAGGAGGGTGGTTGCCAGAAACCGGAGGCAGTGGTCCAGCAGCATGTTCTTCTTGGCTTCTGTGTTCTCCTGTAGTGCTTTTGCTCCCCCAGCTCTTGTTCTGCTGTCGCTGACGACTGTTCCTGTTTCCCTCCTGTCTTTTATTCTCCTCATTGCTTCTGTTTACGGTCACTGCTCACGTTGGTGCTTCACGAGCCCAAGAACGTCTTTGTTGTCACAGCTCACCTTCAGCAGGACGAGGTGGTTGTTCCACATTTCGGCTCACACCTGCGCTGCTTCACGCACGGTTCCCATGTTCCATGTTCTGATGTTGACTTCTCTGGCGGCGGGAAGGGTAATCAGCCTTGTAGCTTGTGATTTCTGGCTTTCACACGAGGGGTCATACTCCTTCTTGACGAAGACTGATCTCTTCCCGATACTTCATTCAAGTCTCTTGTTGGCATTTCTGTAGCTAAGGCACTAGTCTAATTCTTAAAATAAATTTCCAAATTTACAACTACAGTTATAATCTATACAAACAGGCCTACAATTTTATGAGTAAACACCCCATTTCCTACCAGACCCTTCCTGTTGTAAATTACAAATAATGATTTTTACTGTATTAAACTGTATTACTCCAGCACTCCCACATGATGGCGCACTTCAGTCATTTTGTCCTCAAACCGCTAAAAGCATTTCTGTGGTGGGAATGTTATCCAGAGTCTCGTTTCTCATTTATACCGTCATTGACTTCATTCGCACGTTCTTTATTGTGTGTAAACTGTAAAGTGCTTTATCTTTTACAAAAATGTTATTTTACAACTTCCTAATCCATGTTCTGTCTACAGTGTCTAGAGTGCTTATAGTTTAGTGACGTCAACAAGGTTTTTGCGAACGTTTCTGCATGAACCTCCTTTATGATCAGGTTTTATTTTTGTGATATGTTTATGGATCCAATAAAACACTGAAAAATCCTCCGCCTGTTTTTCAGGTACATATAACTGTTTACTCCTGGTATCTGAAAAGCACGGCATGTACGTCAGGTAAGAACAGAGCTTAGCTTTTATGTTCAATGCCGTAAACATGAAGAGATTACTTTATGAATGAATGATAAAAATATAACTTGAATTAGACATGAGACCTGCATGGGTTCTACTCAGATTTGCATGTATCTTCAAAGCAACAATGAAAAGTGACATGTAACGTCTTTAATTAAATGACGCCCCCTGCGGATGCGGTGGAGCTTAGATTCGACTCCCCACGGGACGTAGTTGCCCCTTTCTGAGCTCGACCGTTTTGTTATGACATAACAGGGCTTGTATATCGGCATGAGAAGTGTGTCCCCTGTCCACCCAACACGTACTGGCTGATGAAGCAGGAAAGGGCTCAGTGTGAGCGCTGTACGGAGGTCTGCTCAGGTGAAAACGCCGAACATCTCCCACTGGAACTGCTAGCATTTTCTCCAAATACATACTAAAAACTAAAGGAATCCAGTATCTTGGGCTTATAATTACCCAGGGGTGCTTCGGCCCCAGTGGCCACCAGGGGGCCCCCTTCTCATCAGCTTGCCAGAATGAAGGAAAAACCATTCTGCCACTGGAGATTTTGCGGCCCCTATTATGCCTCCAGCTAGATTTCTTTAAGGAATCTTCCTAACCCCACCCCCCCCCCACCCCTTTCAGTGGCCCTGGGCAACATGTGGAGTTTCCGCTTTATTTAAAAATAAAGCTCTTACATAAGATGAACCCTCACACCCAAAAACGTCCTCCCTCGCACTGGCCCTTGCACTTAACCAAAAGGATCGCATGTACTCCTGCTTATTCATTGAAGTATCTCACCAGCCAATCATATTACAGCACTGTGATGCGTAAAATCATGCACATAGAGGTGTTCATATAAAACACCAGAAGGGGGGTGAAATGTGATGATCTCAGTGATTTTGAGCATGGCATGCCACTAGAGGGCGCCGGACCAAGATATCTGATTGTTTAGTCCCACCTCCTGTAGTTGCATGGACCCACCGCCTCTATAATCTGATTGGTTATCTCTCTGAATGTCATTCGAAAATGATTTTTTTGTTCTGCCCTCAGAACATTTTTGTGTAAAACTCCCATGAGCAAAACATTGAGGGCAAACTCAGCATTACTATACTGCTCCTAATAAGAATTAGGAATATTTTTCATATAAACTAAGACGTAATGTTCTCAGACGGAAAGAAACGCTCCTGTTTAAGTTATGGTTCGGTATTTTATTTTTAAGCTGCGGGTGACGGCGTCTTGGTGTTTGTTCCCTAAACTGTCTTGTCTGCAAACAGGTCAGCGTCACCTGACGCAGGTGAAGGCCTGTACAAACAGCTCCAATCGCGAGTGCCACTGCGACGCAGGCTTCTTCTGCACGAGTCCTGCGCAGTATACCTGTCGGAGGTGCTTACCGTGCCCGCCTGGCACCTTCTCCAGCGCCCCGTCCCGTAACAGGTTCTGCCGGTCCCACTCGAAGTGAGTGCATGTTTTCAGCAAGTCGGTACACCTACCATCTCAGGTGCCAATCCGGTTGTAGGATTACACCTCGTGGACCCCAGGTTGCCCAATTCAGTCCAGATCCTTAAATTATAGTGTATTTCAGCACCTATTTAATTTTTTTTTAGTGGCGTGTAAGGTGATTGCAGTGTTCATGACATTACGGGCAATTTTATAATCCACTGCATGGACTTTTGTTCCCAGTAATGCAATCGACTCCATGCAAATGGCCCATAACCATTAGTAGAAAAAACATGATTTATTCACCTGCATGTCAGTCACCTTGCATTTAACCTTGTATTTACTTGAATAAATTATTTAGAAATCCAACCATTCTTGTAAGTGGGAATTTTCCAGATAAAAGACATTTCTAGAAAAATTTACTTCACTTCATTCACCGTATGCCCAGCACTATGCAGGTGACAAATTCCAAACAACAAGATTACCTTTTTAACCATATTAAATGACGCCATTAAACAATACTTTTCATTTAAGTTGCCCCCACCTCATTGGATAGGACAGAGTGCTTCCTAGAATCACCGCAATAAAATCATCAAAAAATGGAGAGTGCATTGCAAGCCGAACCGCATGAAGCATACATCTAAGATCTTCTAGATCTGAAATCACGTAGGCATTGGTATAGGCAAAGAACTGCACCTGATCTAATTAAACTGATTTGAATCATTAAGGGAAACATGCATCATTTATATGTAACATTTTCGGTCTGTTCTGTACACAGGAGAAACATAATGTCAAGTCAAGTTAAATCAATGACAGACCAGGTTCCAGGAATTGAAGGTGTTTCTTTTCATGTGATAACTCTTTTCCAGGTGCACTACTGTGGACATGGCGGTGGTTATAAAGGGTACTGCAACGTATGACCAAGTCTGTGGTTCTACCACAACTAGACCTGGAGATGTTATCCAAGGAAACACAACCCAGAATGCCAGATAGCAGTATGAAGAGAGCCAGGTGGCATCAAGGAGAAATGCGAGAAGACCAAACAGCTCCAAGGCCAAACAATGAAATTACCCAACTCCCTGAATATGCCAGGCTACCGTGAGCTTTACTGTGAAAGCAATTTTATAATGAAATTGAAACCCTGTAATGCACCACCAGGAAAACTGGTATCCTCACTGCCCCCTAGTGGCTACCAAAAGTAATCAACATATTTACATAAATTATAAATATGTCCTCATCCTTGTTGTCAGTATTATTATTATTACAAATGAGCCAATAAATGTCTTGACTTCAAACCAATAAATTTCGATCAAATAAAGTTCCTTGGTTTGTCCCAGCTGCAACACGGATCGTCCCGTCATCTTCCACCATGCCCATCCAGAACGGTCGAATCATTCCTCTTATGTGAAGTGTTATCTGTCACGATGCGTCGGCGGGTGAGCGAGGAAGTGGGTGAGTCCGGCCAGAAAGTGTAAATGGGGCTTATTGGGCGAGACAGGGCAGACGAAGAACCAACACCAGGGAACATCAATGACCGAACTACCAGGCTAACTCAGACACGGACTAAATACACAGCACAAGCTGGCAGAAACAGGAAACGTGGGGAGAATGGTCAGGAATATAAAGGCGGCAACGAGGTGGGCGTGGCACACACCAGGATTAGACGGAGCTGGGCGGGATATCATCAATCAGTAAAATGACTTTAATGATGATAACTTTCCTTACAGATAAATTTATCTGAAGGAATCTATGTTGGTGGCCATGACAGACCTCTCGATTGAGCCTCCAGATTTTTTCCTGGCTTGGTCCCAAATGCAGGGATCGCAAATACAAAAATATAGATAAGATCAGGGTTGTATGGAGGACAGTCTTGCCTAAGAGTTGGCAAAAAACTAACTGCAAAAAGTTTTCACTGTTTGAAGGCTAAAGGATCTGTCAAAGTGTGAGAAATGCTCATATGGTAGCCCTGAAGGTCAAAACACAACGACATTTTAGAAAGAACAACATTTTAAAAAACACGACATTTCAGAAAACACAACAACATTTCAAACAACACAACATTTCAAAAACACGTTTCAAAAAACACACCGACATTACAGAAAACACATTTCAAAAAACACAACAACATTTCAGAAACATAAAACACAACGACATTTCAGAAAACACAACAGCATTTCAGAAAACGGTAACGGTAGAACCACACTTCTTGATCGTGACTGGACAATATCTGTGGAGTGACTTGGGTACTGTCCAATCACAAACAAGAAGTGTGGCCCTACTCTTTTCCTGATTGCGATTGGACCCATGTCACTCACGACAGTTCATTTCTTGTTTCTGGTATTATTGCACAAATTCACTTTTGAAAGGATGGATGAGGACACAGTATGGGAATATTTTGATTGCGGGCATTCATACAAGGTTATTATCAGTTTGCTTGCTACGTACCATAACATTAACATTTCCTTAAGCACCCTGAAAACACGCCTTAGAGAATTCAGACTGAAAAGATGTAGCGGTTACTCCTAAGAAATTGACATTAGAAGGGCTATCTTACCGGAGTTGTGTGGACCTGGGCAGATCTTTGGATACAGAACTATATGGCTTAACTTTCAGCTATTACACTTTTTTTTTCGATTGCTTAGGCACAATTTTTAAAACTGAGCTCCTTTTTCCAACACACTTCAGACAGTTACCCCAACCAAACACTAATTTATAGAAAGGATATTTTGTCCCCATAACGAAAAATACATTGCTCATATTGTGACACACTGATATGCTAAATTTAAAACACTTTCAGCCCTTTTACATTCCTCATGATTACTGTATGTGAGGTATACAGAGAAAGTACAAAATAAATTCACTATGTCACTCCAAGGGTATTGTCCAGTCATGAAGAAAAAGTGTGGTTCTACCCTTTCCGTTTTCTGAAATGTCATTGTGTTTTCTGAAATGTCGTTGTGTTTTATGTTTCTGAAATGTCGTTGTTTTTTTGAAATGTGTTTTCGGAAATGTCGTTGTGTTTTATGTTTCTGAAATGTCGTTGTTTTTCTGAAATGTGTTTTCTGTAATGTCGGTGTGTTTTTTTGAAATATGTTTTTGAAACGTTGTGTTGTTTGAAATGTTGTTCTGTTTTCTGTAATGTCGTTGTGTTTTGTGAAATGTCGTTGTGTTTTGACGTTCAGGGCCACTGTACTCCTGGGAAGTCTAAGTTTGAGCAACTTCCCTCTGCGCTACACTTTAAACAAATACAAATAAACCTGGTATAGGCTCCCACCAAACCTAACTTCTAGATTCTGTATGTGGTCCAGAGCTTGTACTCGATGAATGTTTGATACCCTGGATGGCAAAAAGGCAGATATGATGACAACCCCCCTCCTATACACATACACACAAACAAAAGGCAAGCTGATTGGGCAGAACAATCTTATAACAATCAAGGAACGTCTCTTCATAACCCTACACCAAAGGTCCCTTCTTCAAGCCTATATCATTCACATTTAGCTAAGTATTGAGGTATGTTACACACTGCCATGGAGGACAATTAAGGAACAGTTTCGCAACAGAAATTATCAGAAAATTTGGGGTATCTTCATCTTAGGTTTAAAGTGAATCTGGTGTGTGTGTGTGTGTGTTCTGTCTTGGTTGATCTGCTTGGCTTGCCCATTCCATACTAGAAGCATTTTATTATACAATGCATTTTATTATACTACATTTTATTATACGAGAAGTTCTATTCAAAAACTACCTTGACTGCTCAAAAATTCATATATTGCTAAAGCTGATTATTTAAATGATCAGTCACTGATGACAATGACTGTATGACCATCACTATGAGTGTCTGCAATTGTTCCCTCAGAAGTTACTGGGAACTATTGTCCCACTAATGATATGAAGGCCAAGGATTATAAAAACGGGGTTTGATTTTGCAGCATATTAGTGACATTTGCAATATCTAAATCTCATATAAGTTGGCAAGTATAATTGGCTCTAAGCACTACAACAGTGAAATAGATGGAAGTTAATAGTGAATTTGTAAATATTATGGAAACTGTCACAGTTCAGTATATTTAGCATAGAGTGAGTATTGTACAAGTAAAGTCAAGTATTTCTGAGCATTGCAAGCCATTGTAATAGCTAATGGAATTGGAATATTGTTTAGCAATTGCATAACACTTAGAGAATGTAATCATTAGGGCACTATTAAGAGGATGAAGCCCGAAGTTGACGTAAACTGTGTAGAGAGTGACCTTGCAACCTTCAGAAAATGCAGACCAATTACTGCTGTGCATGCTGTGACTAAATAAGATAAGAATTAGCACCCGGTGTTGGCTTAGAAGTTTCTGTGTCTGTTAGCTATGCTACGTTAGCCTTTTACATATATGGTGTGTCCCAGTGGGCCAAGCCTGGGAGCCTGCAATCGCAATGTTGCTGTTTCAAACCCAGCCTGCACACGTCTGCGGGTCCTTGAGCCCCTAACCCTTCGGCTCCCTGGGAGCCTGCAACCGCAATGTTGCTCTTTCAAACCCGGCCTGCACACGTCTGCGGGTCCTTGAGCCCCTAACCCTTCGGCTCCCTGGGTGCCTGCAACCGCAATGTTGCTGTTTCAAACCCAGCCCGCACATGTCCGCGGGTCCTTGAGCCCCTAACCCTTCGGCTCCCTGGGTGCCTGCAACCGCAATGTTGCTGTTTCAAACCCGGCCTGCACACATCTGCGGGTCCTTGAGCCCCTAACCCTTCGGCTCCCTGGGTGCTGCTATGGGTGGCTGCCTGTCACAGACAGCTTACCCTACAAAGAGCGAGTTGAGGGAGGCGTAAAAATCGAAAGAAGCTCCCTATGGGATCAATAAATTGTCAGTGATGAATATGCACTGACTTAGTGCAGCTTGTCACCACTTTGAAGGTGCAGAATGTTCCTTTCTGTGGTCAATCGTCTCAGGGTCACTTGTTACATTTTATCAGTGAAACCTGGAAAGTTTTGCTTTCCCTCTGTAGTTCTGGGCCTAAAACTATATAGAGTAACAATACTACCATATAGAGTAACAATACTGCCATATAGAGTAACAATACTGCCATCCGGTCACATTTTTCAAAAAGACTAGATAATGAAATAAATAATTGGCAGCCTTGTCACAGAGGTGTAAGGAATATCTGAGCCCTGGAAAGGTGACACGATGATAGCAAATGATCCAGAAAATTATGCTTGGAAAACCCCTGTGATGAATATCCGGATAAGAGATATGAAAAGGGTATAAAAATCAGTGTAATTCGCGATGGGATACAGTCCTGCAAGGGGTCCGGCATTGGCTGTAACCTCGCTATTGCAATAAAGACTGAATCTGAAGTTCAACACAAGTGGGTCCTGACTCCTGATTGGCAGGGAAAGAAAAGAACAACAGAATTGAGGAAAAGCAGGTAGTAATTTGGGACTGCGACGTTCTTTACTTATATATAATCTACGGAAGAAGTCTTTCATATTTCCTTTATGAAAAAACATTGAGCAGGTGAATCACAAGAGTGAACAGAACCTCCCTTAAAAGCCTAAACATTTTTATGACTAGGGGTAAATCCTACCTCTAGAGGGAGTCATACCTGGGACAAGAGTGTAATTTAGGGATGTCAGTACCGCACATAATAATAGAGTAATATTAGGTGGTTAACTGGTGTCTGTGACCAACACTACTTAGAAATGTGGTAAGTGCCGGTGTTCTGTCGAAATAAGATACTTTGTCGAGTTATCCTACCGTAGTGCTAATCGATAGCCCTAACCCTTACCTTAACCATAAACCCTCTAATACTCCTACCCTAATCCTAACTCAAACCCCTAAACCTAACTATAATCCCAAAACGGTGGAACTGCACATGCGCTAAAAGGCTCAATAGTGCGTCTCGATAGGTATAGCTCTACTCGTCAGAACACCGGTAAACAGGGCTATATCTGAGGTGGACACACGCTTGAGATGTAAGACTGTCATCACTTCTCCATGAAACGGCTAAACATTTCTTAAATGTACACGTATCCCAGTCTATTACATTAATTAAAATTCACAACTTAATTTTTAGTTTTCTCAAAAGTTGAAAAATATAAAATGAATGCACACAGTCGGAACGTCGTGACTGCGTTCCAGAGTCCAGATAAGAAACGTTTTGTTGAGTCCCTGCGTAGATTGCAATAATCTACACAGATATGTTCCTGTCAATCTGTTGTACATTAAGATGTAAAGATGATGATCTATTGATTTATAGAATGTAAAACAACAATTATTATTGTTCCTCGGGCTGATTCTGATATTAATGGAAACGCTGTGTCGTAAGAAACGCGCCTGGTATAAATGTTGCTGTTACGCAAGACACGATGAACGTGTAGGCGTGAATCAAGCTGCCCGACCGCCCACTTTCGCAATTTTCACTTTAAACGATGAAATGATGACATGTCAATATCCAAAGAGAAGAATGCAACACACGGGCCTATTATATATGTGACATGTGCCGATGACTGAAATGCATAGACTCTAAACATGTTTGGAAAACTTTTTTATCTGCTATTTGGTTTTGTGACGCGCCATGTGGAAAATGAGGTTCGTACCTTTGATTTTATAAGAAAGCCAAACTTCGTTGTTTTATTTAGGCGAGTTTTTTATTCCTTTCTCGTGTATCGGACTAAATGTCTTGTTCTAAAAACGCGTTCGTCCTGTTTCATGTCACCCAGTCGATATCATTTCGGGGCGGGTACTTGCGACATAATTGTCGTGGAAAAGTGCCACTATAAGTTTTGTTACAGTATATAAGTTAGCTGAACTGGAGCATGACTTATTTGGTATACCCTTGTAGTGAACTGCAGATCATACTGTCAGTTTGCCTGTTTAAACTAAAACTGGGCCACCGTATGTGTCATAGAGCATGTGTATTCCATCAAAACCATTCTTTTATGTTATAGTATTTGTTTCAAATTTGCATGTGTGCGGCATTCCTCTTATTTCCATACTTTAAGTGCATCGTTAGTGCCGGTTTCAAAGTTTTTTATGGTCCGAGGTGTCAAGCTTTACCCTCCGGGGAGGTCGCACCGCTTGCAGTTACTCTCATACTGGGAAGGAATCTGCCGTGGACTCGCAGTGCAAGGAAATGTGAAAAAACTTCCTCGTGCCTACGGGACGCTGAGCGTGGCTTCGAAATCAAAAGCTTAGAATATTCGTCGCTGCTTACATATACTGTACAATTTCGTGTCCATGCTGAAGTACGAGATCTACTTCTATTTGATAAGTAACTGGAGTATGGTTTGCACCATCAAATTTCTAAACAGGGGCTAAAATTAATGCGTTTAATAATACCGTTGCTGCAATATGCGTACAAATTATGGGTTTTAATTAAAATTATGGCAACGGAGAATTAAGTACACTATTAAGCGTGTAGTCCGAAATTTGTTTTTTTTGGCTTCCATAAAAGGCAACGCACTAATCAGGCCTGAAACTGCTTAAAGGAAATACCTCGCTATCTTTGCCAGCGCGCGCCGGAGCAAAGCTCAGTTCCTTAAATTATTTGTAGTAGCACTGCAGTCACGTGATTTTTTTTTTTCGTGTTGTCATTGGCAGCCTGATGTGTATTTAACTTAGCAGCTGCCGGTTTTGGACAGGACTTCAATGTATTGTATAATGCAGTGCACTTAGAACAAAACATAATTCACCCGTAAAAGAAATCACTGACATACTGTGATCCTAACTCTCGTGAATGTTGTGCAGAAAGTAAAACTAAAAAGAAAAGTATAGATGTATGCTCGTTCTTTTCGTATAGCTTACAAATTGAAAAGAACATTACAGGCTAGAGTGTCAGCTGTGAAATATCCGTATCAGGTCTGATCTCGATGCCTGCATCCGTTATCCCTGACATTTAAAAATAAATACTTGCACCTGCACAACAAAGGCAGTCGTTTTCAGACTTTAAAGTATCCATTTGTGTTAACGGATAAACTGCATAAAGTCTGCACTACTCCAGATTTTTATAACCAGTGCCTGGGGGTCACATGACTTACTGGTGTGAGTAGGGGCACTTTCCAGTCTTTGGTTGAATAACAGTGTGATCACCTATCCTTGCAGGTGTCTGCCCTGCCTCTATCATCAAACTCCAGTAGGAATTGTATCAAAGCCAACCAATACCTGGAAACGAAGTTGAACCTCTGCTGTCTGATGTGTGCACCAGGTATGAATGGGTCTCAGTCCCTGCAATCCAACCCAAGGTTTATGCTCATAAGTTTGCCTATAAAACTGCAGCATTTTCCATGGTTATGTGATGTTATGATGTGGACGGTGACGTTGTTACGCTGCGCCAACGATCCCGAATGATTTCACGACCAAGCAATGCGGAAGGCATCCATGAACATAGAACTAGGAACAGTTTTGTCCGACTAATGTCTTGATTTCAGCCACTGTAAGGAAAATTTGAGTACTGCTACCAGATCCGCATATATACAGCACAGCAGTGAACAGGGCTGGACTGGAACAAAAAATTGGATGTAGATTTTGGTTACCAGTCAGTAGAAGAATGATCTTTGCGCATGGGTTGGGTTGAATATTATTACGTATGTGTAGGGCTGGCAATGTGATGATGTAATCAATGAAACTTGTATCAGACCAGTGTGATCAGTAGCCAGTTATAGGGGGCAGCGTGTGGCTCAGTTGGCTCAGCCTGTGTGCCTGTAGTCATGAGGTTGCAGGTTCAGACCCAGCTTCAGCATCTCTGCGGCTCCTTGAGCAAAGCCCTTAACCCCCTGGGTGCTGCTGCAGGCGGCTGCCCTTCACATGTAGCTTACTTTGAGAAGAGCAAGTTGAGGGAGGCATAAAGGCAATTTCCCCATGGGGATCAATAAAGTACCTATTATTATTAATTATATCAGATAAATAACCTGTCTTGATATCTGACAGTGTCTCACTGGCAATTTTTACCAGGGAAGTTGCTTAGGCTGTACACATGGCAAGATTACAGAAGGATCTATGATCTGGGTTTCAGTTCAGCCAGTCATACTGTACCTATGTTTACGCCATGGTAAAAAAAAAAAAACGTGGAAATGAAATGTCTCACATCACCAACCTGTCAATCAGCAGGTGAAATTTCAGCCATTCAAGTGCAGCTTTTACTGTGGGGGACTGACGTTATGACCCATTTCATTCACACATTATGTTTGCATCAAAAAAATAGAAATGCCTAAATTTGGGTAGAATTTAGATCTAAAATGACTGTGAAAATATCCATCCATCCATCACTGTGAATACTTCACCCCAACTGGGGTCACTGGAGCCCATCCCAGAAACAATGGGTGGGAACCAACCCTGGGCCAACACACAGCAGGACGGGCACGCACACACCAACCAACCCCTGCATGCTTTTGGACAATGGGAGGAAACCAGAGCTCCCAGCAGCAACTTACACAAACACTGGGAGAGCGTGCAAACTCCACACAGAAGGGATCCAGGTCTACACCCAAGACCTTCTGGCTGTGAGGCACCAGCGCTAAGCACTGCGCCGCCCCAGTGATCATACCAACTTGATATTTTTATTTATCCAAATATTTTTAAGCTAAGGTTTGGGGGCAGGGTTTGACTCAGCATGCTAAGCCTCTGTACCTGATCAGAATGTCACTGCTTCGAGCCCCACGCTCTACAAAATAGCCACACGTCTGTGGACCTTTCACCATGGTTCTTCCCCCACCAGAGCACTTGTGGACTGGCTGACATTGGGCTGTGACCCACCCCCGTTCGGTCCCCCGCGCACCTGGGGCAGCCGGTTTCCAACTGTGGGTGACTGCTCATGGTTACATACTGTAGAGTAACTGCCGGACGACCCAAAAATATCGACGTGCGGGTCACCAAACTCATGTTCTTCAGTGGTCTTCCTCGCCCAGTGTCTACTGAATAAGTAAATGAACCCTTTCAAACGATTTCAGCAGATTATGTACGATGATGGCCGATTGTGATCGATGAGCGGCGGCTCAGCGGGTTGTGTGATCATGAGGGTTAGAGTCTGGGTTCTATGCATGCGCATGTTCTCCCTGTGTTCCTGTAGATTTCCTCTGGGTTCCCCAGCTTCCTTCTGAACCCAAATCACGTGGTTCTATGAAATAGCACCTCTAATTCTAAATTGTCCTCAGTGTGTCACTGTTGTGGGTGTGTACCCTATGATGGACTGGCAGTGTGTAACTGTTGTGGGTGTGTACCCTATGATGGACTGGCAGTGTGTAACTGTTGTGGGTGTGTACCCTATGATGGACTGGCAGTGTGTCACTGTTGTGGGTGTGTACCCTATGATGGACTGGCAGTGTGTCCCCAGCCTCACATTCTCTACTTCTGAGAGAGACTCCAGTCTAACCATTATCCTGTACTGGATAAGTGGTTCTGGAAAACTTCGGGGCCCCAGTAAAGCCGGCTTGTTGTCTGTCAAGCATGGAGTTGAAGTCGGCCGCGCTGGGTGCACATTTTCAAGGGAGCAAAATCTGTTCCGCAGAAAAGCCACGTTCATGACGAGAAACCAGCTCCTCTCAGTAGAAAGAGATGTCAGGTGTGGTGGTGTCGCTGTGCTTGCGTTTGGGACCCTGGCCTCTCGCTGGGGCCCGAGCCCCTTCCCAACCACAGCGGCTGAGCTTTCTGCAAAGTGGCTGCACCCTGACGGGAAGTGAGCGCCGCGTCCTGCCGCCGCTGATGTCACAGCCGGTAACATGCATCCATTAGCGTCACTGTCGCTTGTCACCTTTGCACTCTGAGCTGTTCACAGGAAGCTGTGAACCGTGAACCACAGCGTGACCGCTGCCTCCTCTGTGAAGTTCTGAATGCGTCGGCACATTCGTGCCCGACTTCCTCAGGCTGTCCCTTGCGTTCTACACTCCACTGTGAGGCCAACTTCTAAAACCATCAAACTTTGCTGGACTTATGAGATTTCAGAACTTGCTGTGGAATCGAAGGGTCTTCACCGTCAGTCGTGTAGAACTCTGTGTTGCCATTATTACAGGGCTGCACGTGGAGACGTTTTGTAGCCACGAGTCGGACACGGTCTGCGGAGCCTGCCAGCCGGGCTTCTACAGTGAGAAGATGAATTACCACCGTAACTGCTTCAGGTGTCCACAGTGCAAAGAAGGTGGGTGTTCTGAGGTGATACTGAGGTGGTGAGAAATCGTTGCGCACTTAAAGCAGCGTTCCCTAACCTGGTCCTTGGAGACTAACAGACGGTCCACATTTTTGCTCCCTGCCAGACAGTTTACATTTTTGCTCCCTGCCAGACAGTTCACATTTTTCCTCCCTGCCAGACAGTTTATAAATGTGGACTGTCTGTGGGTCCCTGAGCACTGGATTGGGAAACACTGCATCGGAGTGCTGTGACTCACTATGCGATGCGTTCCCATGCAGATCGAGGCCTGCAGTATGCCCAAGAGTGCACTACGTCCTCCCCAGCCGTGTGCAAGTGCAAGGAGGGCATGTTCTGCACTTTAAGAGGCCACGATCACCAGTGCAAAGAGTGCAGGCATTACACACTCTGTCCACCAGGACATGGGATCGACGAGGCAGGTAATTTGGATGGCCGATGAGTGAGACGCCGTCGTCAGCCAGACAGAGCTCGAGCGAATTACTCACTGACCAGATTCACGTCAGAAGATGTGCACCCAGAACAACACGTATGTTTGTGGTGAGAATGAGTCATTTGTAAGAGCCTTTCCCTGCAGAAGTGTCTGTCAGATGTAGCATTTGATTGTCTGGGTGTGTTGGAGGTAACTGGAAAGTACAGAGTATATTTTTGGCGGCTGTCACAGGGAGCGTGCTGGTGATGCTAATCTCACCCCTTGTGTGACAGGGACCGCTGACTCAGATGTGCAGTGTACACGCTGTTCTGTGGGGACCTTCTCCGACACAACATCCTACACTCAAAGATGTCGGCCGCATACAGAGTGAGTGCCGTCAGCAGCTTCCGTAAGCCGTACGGCGGGGCGGTATGACGGTAGATGTCTCAGTGATGTCATGTTTGGGCCACATCTGGCAACACCAAAATGTACAGGAAACACGGCCCCCGGAGAAGCAGGGGCGCCTGATTTAGTCTGGAGTATAATGCTGACCAGTGTTGGGCATTTCAGGTCCAGAAGCTACAAATCCAGACCATGATTTTGTTTCTACCCAGCAGCTGAATACTCTGTGACCGTGACTCCTTATGCTGAACTGGTTGGTAAAAACAAAATCCTGGTCTGGATTTGTAGCTCGTGAACCTGAAATACCCAACGCTGATACTGACAAACATCCACAGCTGAATTTTAATATGCAACATCATCTGGGATGTAGACCTGCCTATATATGATCTCTTCTTCACATACTAAGGAGGTCTTTTTGATTAGCGATTGCATTTCCTCTCTGTAAGTTCCGCCACCTCCCCCATCCCTCGGGAGTCAGTAGTGCTCCCAGGTTCGGAATCTGCAGCCGGTCATCTTATAAGTGTAATGCTGTAATCGCTACACCGTCTGGCTCCATCATGTCCGTCCGGCTCCGTCATGTCCGTCTGGCTCCATCATGTCCGTCTGGCTCCGTCATGTCCGTCCGGGCCGGTAGTCCTGCCCTTTTCACCTTCACGCTTCCCCCTCAGCTGCATCTCTCAGGGGAGGGATGTCCTGCAGCTCGGCGATGTCGAGTCGGACAGCCAGTGCGGACCCAGTGTGAGCCCCCCGCCCCCGGGACGTGACCCCAGCACTCCTGATACCTCCACCACACCTGCCGTCACACTCACACCATCCGTTACCCACTACACCGGATCAAGTCTCACTAATGCCAGTGAAACGGTATCCATGTTGCCTATTCCGAACTCCCAGAGCATCCCATGGGTTGTAGGTAAGGAACCGTTCAAATAATTATCCACTGTCAAAGTTTTATTGTTATATATACATAGCACAGTTAATTTCTTACCTGAGTGCTTGATTTTGCCTGGTGCCTGCAAGGATATTCAGGACAGCAATGAATAGGCAATAAAGAAATATTAATGTATAATCCCGTTGTTGACATATACATATACAAATGTCATGCTGTGTGTATATATACTCATTGGCCACTTCATTAGGTACACTTATTAGGTACACGTCAACAGCTCAATGAAGCAAATATCTAATCAGCCAACCATATGGCAGCAGCACAGTGTATAAAGTCATGCAAATGTAGGTGGGGAGCTTCGGTTAATGTTCAGCTCAAACACCAGAATGGTGAAGAAAGGTGATATACTGTAAGTGACTTTGAACAGGGCATGGTTATTGGTGCCGGATGAGCAGGAAGAAGTATTTCAGAAACTGCTGATCCACTGGGATTCACACACACCCATCTCTAGGGTTCACTGGGAATAGGCGACCAGTGATGTCACAGTCCGGCTGTTCTCTGAGCAAAAATACCTTATTTATGGCCAAACAATGGTCAACAATGGTGGACAAGTGGGCAGACTGATTCAAGCTGAAAGAAAAGCAACTGGAAGTCAAATGCAGAAGAGCGCCTCTGAACACACAACATGTTGAACCTTGAAGCAGATGGACTCCGGCAGCAGAAGCTCATACTGGGTTCCACTCCTGTCAGCCAAGAACAGGAAGCTGAGGCTACAGTGGACATGAGCTCCCCATCACTGGAATATGGATGGATGGAAAAACTTTGCATAGCATTCAGATGGTGCGGGCAGAATTTGGCGGAAAGGGCATGAAAGCATGGATCCATCCGGCCTTGTATCATCAATTCTGGCTTGTGGCGTTGGCGTAATTATGTGGGGGGTATTTCTCTGGCACAGCTTGGCCCACTCAGTACCAGTTGAGTATTGTTTAAATGTCATACCCTACCTGACAATTGTTGCTCACCGCGTCCCTTCATGACCACATTACCCAGCTTCTAAAGCTCACGTCTAGTCAGACTTCTTTCTTGAACATGACAATGAGTCCATTGTACTCAAATGGTCTCCACAGCTGTCAAATTTCAGTCCAATGGAGCCTCGATGGTATGCAGTGGAACAGGAGATTGACATTATGAAGGATAAATCTGCAGCAACTGCATGATGCTGCATTATATGGACAGAAGTATTGGGACAGCTGACCATTACACCCACAGGAACATTTACTACTAAATCCACCAGTATGGTGTTGGCCACAGCCGCCATTCTTCTGGGAAGGCTGTCCACAAGATTGTGGGGTGTGTCTGTGGGAATCTTTGCCCATTCATCCAGAAGAACATTTGTGAAGTCAGGCACTGATGTTGGACATGAAGGTCTGGCTCTCAATCTATTTTATGTGGTTAAGATTAGGGCTCCACACCAAACTCACCCAACCATGTCTTTATGGACCTTGTCTCGTCCACTGGGGCACAGTCATGCTGGAACAGGAACGGGCCACCAAGCTGTTATCACAGAGTCGGAAGCAGAGAATTACCGGTATACAAAATGTCTTCACTGGAACTAAGGGCCCAAACCCTACCCGTGAAAAATACCCCCATACCATTATCCCTCCTCCATCAAACTCTACTGGCACAATGCAGTCAGGCAGGTGGCGTTCTCCTGGCATCTGCCAAGCCCAGACCCATCCGAGAGACTGCCAGGCAGAGAAACCTGACTCATCAGAGTTCAGTGACAGTGAGCTTCACACCGCTCCATCCAATTCTGGCCATTGCACTTGAAGACGTGAAGCTTGCATGCAGCTTCTCGACCATGGAAGCCCATCCCACGAATCTCCCAGTACACGGTTGTTTGTGCCGGGGTCAGTGGCTGAGGACGTTTGAGGCTCTGCTTCACACTGAGCTCTTCAGAATGACACATTATTTCACAAATATTTCTAAACTTGACCGAAAGGTTATGTGCTTGATTTTACACACCTGTCACAATGAGTCTGAATGAAATACTTGACTTTAATGATTAAGAGGTGTGTCCCAGTACTTTTGGCCACATAGTGTAGATGCCTGTCCTGTGGCGGGGGGGGGGGCGCGCGCCCCCCCCCCCCCGGCCCGGCCCCGCCCCCCACGCCGGGCCGGGGGAGGGGGGCAGGCAGGAGAGACTGGGCGGGCCGGCCCGG
>JABFDZ020000109.1:3359255-3369272 GCA_019775955.2 Pollimyrus isidori
TTGTTTCCCTGAGTTACTGCTGCTGTAGCTGTTGTTTCCCTGTGTTACTGCTTCTGTAGCTGTTGTTTCCCTGTGTTACTGCTTCTGTAGCTGTTGTTTCCCTGAGTTACTGCTGCTGTAGCTGTTGTTTCCCTGAGTTACTGCTGCTGTAGCTGTTGTTTCCCTGTGTTACTGCTTCTGTAGCTGTTGTTTCCCTGTGTTTGCTCTTCTCTGCCTTTGTTGTGTTTACACACACGCACACACACACGCACGCACACACACACACACACACACACACACAAAAACGTTTTTTTCACTGGTGGAAGTGGAGTGGCCATTTCCCACAAGGCATCATTACATCACGCACACTTGCATCACATTCCGTGGTAGAGAGGAGCCCTGTCTCCTGACGTCAGGGAACAAGGCCTTCCCTTACACTTACGCTTTAGAGCATTTTCGCTTCATTGACCGCTGGCTCCCTTAACTCCGTTTGGTTTTTACATCGCCGCACAATGGATAGCCGTCATCCAGCTAAGATTCTTTTTCAGATATATTACATATATATTTTAATGTTTATTTTCACAGTAAATACTTTACAGTATGGATACCATAAATAACAACAATTCATACATTAATTTAATTTCATTTTGTGCGCCACTCATTGTTCGTCTTGAGTTTCTCTCACGCACATTAACATCAGTAACATACTAATAATAACATACTTAGCTATATACCTCAACCAAGTAACCACCTCACACATTAAAATGAGATCTTGGTCTGACGGAAAGAAGATTTTGGATGCTATCTATCTTTATTTCCTGTTATTAATGTTAAGGCTTTAGTCTTGGGTCTTAAAGCCCCAGAGTATCATTCACTGTTATTAAGCCCAGGTCTTGGTTGGTTGGCTTTTGGGGGGGGGGGGGTATAGCTGCTCTGGCGTCCTTGTTTTTAACCCATCCAGTATTTTTAGGACATCCTAACTGATCCTGCACATACTTATGATTAATTCTAAAACTCATAACACACTGAACCACAGCCCACAAGGATTCAATCCGGAGTTCACTGTCTGTTTTGCCCGTGAACTTGTTTGATGCTGTTGTAGACTATTTATATTGTATTATTTTGTTTTAATTGTATCATCTTTCTTTTTATTGTACATGATGACATTTTATAAAAGCATAGGTGATCAAAAATAGCTGCAGTCGTCACTAGAGGGGACACTCCAAGTCTCTTGCCTACGTATGAAGCAGCAGCTACTCCACAGAGGACCTAATAACCTGAGGAAAGTGGTTGAGGAGCAGACAACAGATTGTGAAGCGTCCATTGGCAGTGGAGTTTGCTTAGTGTATAACCGAAGGTTGTAAGAAGTATCACTGTATAAAATTGAATAAATAAACCATTCTTGGTTTATGTCTCATGGCTAATAACACTTGAGCAGTAATCTTTGCTTCATCTAGCATTGTGACATCGCAGGGGTGGTGTTCACCCTTTGAGAACACAACAGACTGAAACGCCTCCGCGGTCCCTGGAATATCACCCACAGATTCCCTCCACACACATGTTTCATCTTGAGCTGTAAGACAGCTGAGTTATTTCCCATTTTTGGTGAGCAGAGTGAGCTTCCCCTTCTCACTCCGTCTGCCAGTGGGTGAGACTCCACCTTTCACAACTACACCTCCCTGCGTACATAGCAGAACTTTAGCTGTTCTTCAGCTTGTTTCAAGTAAGGGCATTCCTACAGTACCGTTCTAACAATAAAATACACTTAGCATCCATGCACTTTTGCCTACCTACATGGCATGGATAAACCAGGAAACAACTTTTCCCATTAGACTTAAAAAGAAAATCCTTCCAAAAAAATACTCTCTTTCAACAATGATTCACTTAACCAGGAAAAAAAGCTCCTCATTCGCCCAGCACTCGGTGTAGACACTTCCTCATTCCGACAGACTGCAGATCGTATTTAAGTCTGACAGAAACCAAAAGAAGAAACTTGGCCCAGTGGTTTTGGCCGCTGCTCATGACGTCGTCAAGAATCTCGTTCTGCGGACATTCCGCTCGGCACCTGTCGCCCAGTTGAGGCTCACTGGTTTTACGATCTTGTCCTTGAGAAAGTGGAACAGCTCAGGCTGCTTCTCCTGTTCCTCCACTGGGCTCCCGGTCCCATCCACTGGCCTGGTGGGGCGTCGACCTCTTGTGTGTCGGCACCTCCTGCTGCTCCAGTCTTCCCTGCAGGTCCGACGCGCAGCCGGAGAGGTCCATGCTCTGCAGAACGTCGTAAACGTCCGCCAGCTGCACCCCTGCCCTGCAGCTCCAAAGCCGCAACATCTGGTACTGCTGCTCCAGGTAGGATGGCCCTGCCTCCAGCTCGACGCGCTCCATCTGCCCGTCGGGGACATGCAAGAGCCGCAGGAACTCCTTCCAACGGCGCACGGGAACCTTTTCGATGATGGCATACAGCACCCACGCTGGCCAATCGCTCCTCACGGCTTCTTCCCTTAGAACTGCAGAACAAAAAAATAACAAACTCGTTTGCTCGCTGTCAAGTAACATTCAATTAGCCGGTTTCAAGCCCCTAGAGGTATCATTACAGTAGTAGTTGCATTCATGTTGATCATCTTGTTAAATGATATTCATTGGCTAGTATTCAGGTGACATACACCTGGCTGCAAGAACTAATCAAGTAAAGCTCTGCTGTTAGGGTTAGGATCTTCCATTTGATTAGTGATTATACATGCTGTTCTGCATCCATCATGGAAACAATGACGTTAAATTTAATGAAGGACGATAACACCGACCTAACCTGTAAATACTCTAGAAATACTCTAGAAAAATCCAGGGACCTTGCACTTCGCTAAGCTGGATTTTTTTACGTAAAAATAAACAGATAAATCTCGTCACGTTTATTACCGACTGTTACGTATAAAAATGGCATAGACGTTCCCCGTGCATAAATAATTGATAGGCAGCTTGCCAGAAATGCTCAATTTTTTTGTTTTGGCCGCATTCACATATCTTATGATCCTTATCACGTTGGCTTCTGTTAGCTACCCATGATTGATGAATCCTGAAGCTGGGTAAACGCACAGGCCCACAATGCAGCTCTTATCAGAAAGATTTTGCATATGATGCTTCCGGAATGGCAAGTTCACACGAGCAGACAGCACTCAGTGTGAAATGCACGACTGGTACATTCTAGATGGACGCTGTCCCTCACACCAAGTGATACAGCTTAGTATTTAACCACCTTAGGTGACAAAAAAGGCTAAATCCATTCCCTTAACCATATATTGCCTAGTCGTCCATGCTGGGTAATAATAGTTATTACCATCCCAGAGAAACAGTGAAGGATGACTAATTAAACTAGTAGAAAGATGTTGAGTATCATGAAATGAATAATGACATTCTCCTGCTTTTCTTTTTTGATCGTGTTTGTGAATGCTGGAATAGTGTTTGCCAACCCAGGCCCAAGGCCCCCAGACAGTCCCCATAATTGTCTCCTCTCAGCTCCCAGCCAGCTCCCAGCATCAGAAACATGAAATGTATGGGTGTGTTGGGAGCTGAGAGAGAACAAGAAAGTGGACTGTCTGCGGGTCCCTTTTTAGGACTACTACTGGTTTGGTGAACGCTGGTGTGGCATTGCAGTCTGATGGAATGGGATTTTATGTATTACAGTCTCTATGTCCCCTCTGGGGTCCTTGAGTTTCCATGCACAATTAAAAACCAGCTTGGTGGGTCAACTAATGTCACCATAATTGCCATTAAAGCATATGAGCCGCCTGTGATCGTTTTCCCTGCTTTGTGTCTTGTTCTTCTGAGGATAGACTCCACTTTGACCGCAACCTTCAGAATAAGTAGTTATGTAAATAAGATTAATGAAAAAATTTGAACATGGAGAATAACATGATTGTAAACCATGCATTTCCTGGGTTGTATTACCATAGTGATAATGTATTTTATTATCATGTGACTTGGATCGTCACCTGGTATATAGCTGATATAAACATGTACATTTTTATCTTTTTATCTTGACTAAAGAACCTGTGGAAGATCTGCCATACAGTCCAGATGTTGTTCTTCTAATGCCGTTTCCCAATCCAGTCCTCAGGGACCCGGAGACACTCCATGGGAGCAAAAACAAGGCCTGTCTGGGAGGAAGCAAAAACTTGGGCCGGCTGTGGCCCCCCGAGGACCGGCTTGGGAAACACTGCTGTAATTTGTTTCTTGATGTAATATCTACTGTGCCTGCTTCTTCTATTTAAGCTGGCATGACTGTGTGCCAGTACCACGGCAACGCTGACACGGACACCACATTAAAGAAAAATTGCATTAATAAATAGTCCTGCAAACTACAATCCAATCAAACTGTGCATAAATTGCGAGGCAGGCAGCGAAAAAAGTGTATAGTCCTTAATGGCACCTTGAAGTTCATGTTGGTGAAAAGGTCTGGCTTGATGGACTTTCACAGCATCGGCAGACGCCTGCAATGAAACACAAGGTAGTTTTTCAACATTTTGTACCAGAAGGCGCTAACAGGTACACTAACGGGTACACTAACAGGACACTAACAGGACACTAACGGGTACACTAAGGGGTACACTAAGGGGTACACTAACGGGTACACTAACAGGTACACTAACAGGACACTAACGGGTACACTAACGGGTACATTAACAGGACACTAACGGGTACACTAACAGGTACACTAACAGGACACTAACGGGTACACTAACGGGTACACTAACAGGACACTAACGGGTACGCTAACAGGTACACTAACAGGACACTAACGGGTACACTAACGGGTACACTGACAGGACACTAACAGGTACACCAACGGGTACACTAACAGGTACACCAACGGGTACACTAACAGGACACTAACGGGTACACTAACAGGACACTAATGGGTACACTAACGGGTACACTAACAGGACACTAACGGGTACACTAACAGAACACTAACGGGTACACTAACAGAACACTAACGGGTACACTAACAGGACACTAACAGGACGCTAACAGGTACACTAACGGGTACACTAACAGGACACTAATGGGTACACTAACAGGACACTAACAGGTACACTAACAGGTACACTAATGGGTACACTAACAGGTACACTAACAGGTACACTAACAGGACACTAACGGGTACACTAACAGAGTGCTTTTGTTAAAACAGCATCATTTCTGAAGCTTCTTTGATGTTAGTACTGATAAGGATGTGGTATTTCCTTGGTAAAAGGCTGTTTCTGCAGTTCCACTGAATTCACATTATACACACAGGGGGTAATATGCCTAAACTGAAACTCTACTTATTAGGCTTCTCCGAAATGGGCCTGAAATACCAGTAGGTATCCGTCCAATTTTACATTGAAATTTAAATGTGTGTTTCTATTAAAAACTTCTGATAAGAAATTACACATTATATTGTTTGCATTTAAAACTGTTGGAAAGCTACTTCAGCAAAACACAGACATGAATTTGCTAAGTACTCAGTAGTATAATCTGTTACCACCAGCCACGAGAGTATGATATTGAAGAGACAGTCATGCATGCAACACATAATGACATTTGTGTTAAGACTTTTCTTTACAAATCAAAAGTCAGTTGAAGATTTCATCATATTTCAGTTTAAACTTCTTTTAGATGTTTACACCCAATCAGCATGTCACCCAATCAGCATGGTTGATGAGTGCACTGGTGAATAATGGAAAAAAATGCTGTGTAGTCTGATTTGATGTGACAACATGGCGTCATAACTGGAAGAAAACAGCCATACCAAGGGGATCTGGACAAGGGGGTCTGGCCTTTCAAACAGCTGACCTGTTCAAACAAAAACTCAATCAGAAATTCACATGATGGTTATGCCTGATGCTTTTATCCAAGTGATGTGTAATTGAGAAATCAGGGTTAGACGGTCCCTGGATCCTGGTCGATGATGAAACCAATCTAACAGCCAACAGATTTGAACCAATAACCTTCCACTCACAAGCAGTGAACCCTAAGACGTAGGGCCATGCAACATTCCCATTAGATGGAGAGCCCTATACTACCCTGAAATGTATTTTAAAATATGAAATTTTATTGATGCATCATTCATTTGGGTAATTTAACTGTCATTCGGCCATATTTACTAAAAAGCAGTTTGTTTTCCCGTAGACACCTACTTGGAGAGGCATAGTTGGGAGTCTCTTGAGGTAGCTGCATGGTTGTGTAAAGGAGTTTGGACTCCAGGAGGTGCTGCTTGCTGGGCTCCCTCCTGACCTGGGTGCGGCAGCACAGGGTCAGGGCCAACGTGGCCCCCAGCAGGAGAAACGCCGGCATGATGATGAGGAGCACGTTGATGGGCAGCCCAGACTGGTCTGAGTTTTTTGTAGTATGATATGCTGGTGGTTTTTCAAAAGAAAATGATATTTTTTTACATAAGGTTAGATCTTTTTCTGGTCTAATTAATTTGCATGTCTGGTTTCAAATGTACTTAGATGCTATTTCTGGTATAAATACCTGACAACTTACTTCTGGTATGAGCAGCAGTAGCAGCAGGAACAGTGGGCGTTGGCCTTGGGAGGGAGAGCCATGAGGAAAGAAGGTGTTACTTACAGACTGACAGTGCAGAGAGTGGCTTGACATGCAACATTCAACTTCCTGAGGTGCAAGTGGGCAGCGTATTAAATGCTAAATGATTCACTGGGTCAATGGGCTCAATGGGTCTCTCTGCAGAAATATTTGCGTTGCTTCCTGCAAAGTGATTCAAGATAGCCTTTTTAAAATTACGAAGCCCAAAGGTTACTGATTCATTTCAGATTTCTTTTAATCATCTCTAAAAGATGGCGGAGTACAGCGAGTTTCTTACAGACTACTGTGAGGTACAGTCAGTCTTAGAAGAGGAGAATCGATGTGTAGGGAGACTGCTTTGGCCAACGCACATCGCAAGGTTCACGAGTACCCATTCAGTTACAAGTCAGTACCTACAGTACTTGCACTGGGTGAATACAGATGATCCTCTGCTTACGAATGAGATATGTTCTGAATGGCCGTTTGTAACACGAAATGTCCATAAGTCGTTATTCAGCATCATTTTAAAGGTATTCACAAGTACTAAGGACTAGGATACTGGGAGTGCGCACGCTAAACTGCTGGAACAGCGGCCGGAAGTCATACTGGGTGGAATTGGCACGCAGATAAAAAAAATTGATGCTGTGGACAGGGAAGGAGGAGCGTCTGTACTCGTTTGTGCACAAAGTTCTAACGACTCTTTGGTTGGTATTTCGATTTTATATTTATCCCTGTACCTGTTTCACTGAAAGAATATGACAATAAAATATTAGCAGGTTTGCATTATTATTATTTTTTACTGGATGGTATGAGTTACTTCAGCACTAGTTCTAATATAAGAACTCGTGGCCATAGGTGGAAATTAGCGGGAGGACATTTCAAACTGGATTTAAGGAAGCACTTCTTTACGCGGCGTGTAGTTAGAGTATGGAATAGTCTTCCTGATAACGTAGTGCAAGTTGAATCCTTGGGTTCCTTTAAATCAGAGCTAGATAAGATTTTAACAACTCTAAGTTCTCCCCAAGTGAGCTTGATGGGCCGAATAGCCTCCTCTCGTTTGTATAGTTCTTATGTTCTTATGAGTGTTGCCTAGGTATTTGGTCCACTTACTTGGGTATCAAATCACCTGAGGAAAGGGGGAAAAAAGGAAAAATGAATTACAATTAGTTAGGAAAAAATACGATTAGACTTAAAACTTCCATGCAAGATAATGAGATCTCAAATTTTGTAATGCAGGAACAAAGTGAGAAATCCTAATTAAGGTATACGGCCAAAACGAGCACACGGGGCACATAACGTCTGAGACAAATGTACTTATTCTTTCCATAAGGATCTATACAATAAATATACATCACTCAGGGTCAGATATGCTGACACCTGTCAGTCACACTGTCCCCTTACAGTCAAACAGGTCTTCAGAGTGGTTAAATCGTTGGTGTCCTTCTTTGCAGTCGCATTTGGTGTCGGACGTGCTGGTGCATTTGCTCGTCACGATCTTTGACGCTGAGGACAGAAAACAGAACAGCCCTCAAGCACTCATTCTGTTCCTTCTAACTGCCCCCTAAAACCACCTCTGAACATCCTCTGACTGATTCCTGGCTCGGACTGACAGACAGTCGTCATCGAGACACAACCATCCAATTATTAGCTCCCGCTATTATCCAAAGTGACATGCACTTCAGTGTGCAGAGTCAGCTGGTCCGTGGAGAAACTGGGACCAAGGGTCTTGCTCAAGAGCCCAACAGTGACATCCCTCTGCTAGTCATAGGATTTGAACTGGTCCCCGTGAAGTTGTGGGCAAAGAGTCCCAACCACAGAGCCACACACCACCTAGCGTGACCCACAACTCGACCAACAACTAGTGGGGTACCAGTAATTATCCAGTCTGCTCACGGCGACCATGTCCAGTTAACAATGACCCCTTGCAATCCGTTTACCTTTCTCATCACAATTGGAACACAGGAAACAGGATGATATTAGATTTTCAATTGTAGTGTAGGTGCCATGTTCGCAAGCAGAACAGTGCAATCGTTCTTGTGTACAGGGCTCTTGCAAGTTTCTGTAAGAACCTGCAAGGGCAAGAGAGAGCAGGAACCACACCATTACATACTCGACATTCATGCTCATCTTTACCAGTTACTATTCAACATTCAACTGGTCCTTTATAATGCTGTAATAAAGAATATCATTGTGCCATGTTTTGTTCAAAGAACTTTTAGTCTTTGCCATAAGGTTTCAGAAAATTGGATTTGTACACTGACTGCAATATTAAGTCCGTAATAAACATGACTGGTCGATGGCAGGCACTCAAAATGCATAAGTAGGCTTCTAAGTGGTGCTATAGTGTACGCTAGTTTAATTGACAGAATCCGTATGCAGAATCATTTTTTAAGTTCAAGTTGGAGGGAGGCTTGGCTCACCAGCAGGACACTTAAATTCACATTCAGTGGGGTTCCGCTTGGTTCTCTTGAGTTCTGGCCCTCCAACCTCTTCATGCGAGGCGAGTCTGCCCACCCTGTTCAAAGGGTGATACTTCATGCTTGCAAGGGTGCTGTCCATAGGAACCAAGGAGGCCAGGGACAGCGGCAAGACCTGTGAGACAGCAGTAAGAACATAAGAACATAAGAACTATACAAACGAGAGGAGGCCATTCGGCCCATCAAGCTCGCTTGGGTAAAACTTATTGACGGCTTCTATGTCTGAGGAAGCAACTCAACAAATATTCACACACTCTATAGCTTTAGTTCCCTAAAAATAAACTTTAGTTCCCCAAAACCCAGCTGACCAAGAGTCAGTTCATATGCATTCCACTGGATTCTTTCAAAGCAACACAGGCCTTTTCAACTTAAGCTCTGGTGACAATCAGAAGGCTCCAGGTAGGACCAGGACCCCAATGATGTACCCTGAGCTAGAAAATTAAGCTGTTTCTTCAAATATATATTCTGCTGCAAAAATGATAAAAGCTGTAGGACACACAGAAAAACGCATTCATTGGGATAGTATGACATATAGTTACTCACGATGCTTCTATATGGGATTAAAACTGCAATGAGTAAATATTACTCCAGTATTATTTACACAAACGCCTCTGGGTTCATTGTAAGACGGCTTTTTAGTTTCCAGTCTTACTTGTTTGTATGAAGTTGTGGTCAGAAATATTTTACACTTACCAACCCTCCACAAGCTATTAAAAAAATGTCAATACTCATTATCGTATTTCCAAGAAGATGAGCAAAGCAACATTTATATGTATTTTATTCTCAATAATTGGGTATCTTTAAAGGCCCCGGGGAAGACCCAGGACACGCTGGAGGGGCTATGTCTCTCGACTGGCCTGGGAACGCCTCGGGATTCCCCCAGAGGAGCTGGAGGAAGTAGCCGGTAGAGGGAAGTCTGGGTCTCCCTGCTGAGACTGCTGCCCCCGCGACCCGACCTCGGATAAGCGGAAGAAGATGGATGGATGGATGGATGGATGGA
>JABFDZ020000109.1:3423401-3439535 GCA_019775955.2 Pollimyrus isidori
TCGGGCGTGTGCTTGGTAGCCCACGTCGGGCGTGTGCTTGGTAGCCCACGTCGGGCGTGTGCTTGGTAGCCCACGTCGGGCGTGTGCTTGGTAGCCCACGTCAGAACTTGCAATGATAATCACCTTGTAAATGTTAGCCAAGTTTGAAATGGAAAAAGGGGCAACAAAATGAAACTTTTGCCTTATCAGGTGTGATATAGACATATATGACATTAATTCTTTGTATATTACAAAACCCTGTATCAGCCAATAATGAACTTGCCATTAATATAAAATTTGCTAATATCATATAGGAGGTAATTTAACTTACCAATAATGTAATAACATTTCTGAAACAAAGATGCTCTATGTTATGACATTATAGACTTTCATTACATTAACAACATAACCTCCAATAACGTACTAATTATTATTACGTTATTGACTGCTACAGACCCTAACACAAACCCTATGTTCTAATTAGTCAGTAAAAAATATCGGACATGCCTTTCAATTGTTAGACTGCTGGAAAATCCCAGCCGAGCTCTGGCATCATCTAATTAAGTAACTGATCAATTTGCACCAAAACAAAGACTGTGTTACTAGTGCCTGTTTTACCGTTTTCAAAATGTAGTGTGAAAATATAGTGTTCAGTTTACAACCTAGAGTGTTGTCAAGGAGTCTTCATCTCCATATATCTGCCCCATTTTAATATGAGCAAAAACACGTCACGAGGATCAGAAGAGCCGTCTCAGATTTACCCACCGTCACGAGAGACTCTCACCAAAACACAACCTTACTGCGTTTTCTTGTTTTATATTAAAGCTTTGTTGGCTTGGTTCTGACTGATCTTGAGGATTAGAGAGCTGTGGTCTTGCTATCGAGTCAGAAGAAACGCTTGTATAAGTATAGGACGTGTCTCCACAGTGGTATATGTTTTAAAGGTGTGGTGGTATGTCTGACTGCCAGCGCTGCCCTTGGATGATTAACATATGTGGAAAGGTGTTTTCTGTGCAGCACCTGGCACGACCCACTGCCCTGTAGACCAATGGCGCTGTACGTATATTTGCATAGCATGACAGTATTGTTTTTGACTTAATAGATTTTTTTTTAATCCACCGCGATTGTGATGAATGAGGCAAGAGAACAAAAATGACAGCGAGCAAGGGACAAGGTGGGATGGTTTAGCCTCTATGATATAACTAGAGAAGGCATTGGCTGGGAGGTAAACTCTCAGCTATTAGTTAAGTTCTCCCCAAGTGTCCTTGATGGGCCGAATGGCCTCCTCTCGTTTGCATAGTTCTTATGTTCTTATGAAAAACCAATCATTTTGTTTCTTTTTTTTAAGCCTGGGCTCTCTTAGAAGATCATGTGTACCTCTGCAATTGAGATTTCTTTGGGGATGCATATATATAAAAGAACAACTACACTGCTTAGACCAATTAGCATACACCAACCCAGAAAAACAAATGATGAAATGTGGTACAGAGTAGTATCAGCGCCATACCATTTTCGATCGTGGTGGGTTTCTAAAAATTAAGCTTAATGAAAATATTAAATGAGCAAAGTGATTTGATTTGTTCCTCTATTGCAAGTTGTGGTCTAAAGCAATGAGGCCACCAGCCATTATGTCTGCTTTAGTGGGAATACGCTCCTTCAGTCATTAAGAGAGCTCTCATCTTTTTTCAGCCCCGCTAAATAATTGCAGTCTAACAGTCTAGCTTCATAATTTGTGTTTGGTGACTGGTGCCATATACCACACGATATATACGCACCTCTATACCACAGGCACTTCTTAGTTGAGCCTTAATCGTTCTTTCTTATCTTGACTGAAGAAACTTCTCATTCATGCGTAAATAAATGCATTTATAGCAATAGTTTTCCAATGTTTTCTATCTTGCATTAGACATCCACAGTTCTTTGGTTATTAAGAGCTGAACTAAAAACTTGCATAAAAAGAGAAAAGGTTATGTTGGTCTTTTTATTATGGTGGGTTAGTAAAACAGTTCAAATGCGAGTACATTAAAATAGGCCAGGTATTGGCCACCCATTTTGTACTTGTCTGCCACCCATATGGGCTTGCAATTTTGGAAGAGGTGGAAGCACACTCTGTGTTGTAAATTGAACACTATAAGAGTTAATAAAAATGAGCATTGTAAAAACAACACACACCGCACACTGTATAGTGTTAAAGGTAACACTGAATGGTGTAGACACACATAGACACTATGCAGTGTTAATGTAACACTGGCACATTTGCTGTGTAGCAAGCTAAGATGAAATCCATAATGTGGCAGCAGATAGCATTATGTGAACGATGCGTGTTTTGGGTATGTTCCTAAACCTGCAGAGGAAGTGACATCACCGATTGGCAAAAAAGTCAGAATTGTGGGGGGAGAATTGCAAAAAATAAAGCTAGAATTGCAATGGAGGGATTCTTAGAAACTTTTTTTTTTTTCTTTATGTGGTGGAAATATGCTTCCATTATCCTTGACGTCGAAAGCAGGCGAGGAGGGCTGCATGACACAATTATATCTCCAGTGAAGGAAACACAGGACAGAGAGCTAATGTGGTCTTTTCTAATATGCAGTTTTTTTCTGTGTGTGGCTTGCATAACAGATTTACAGCTACAGTTTAAAAACGTGACGTTTGGTGAACGGGTGTCTTTAAATGTTTCTGTGCTTGTGTGTGTGAGTTTGCGTGCCCTGCAGTTACGTGGCGTCCTGTTAGGGGCGTTCCCCTGCTCTGCTACTTGTCCTGCCAGTTTCTTTGTGCTGGAAGACGCATGGATTAATAATGCCAAAATAACTATGGGCAGAGTGTTCAAACTTACATTTGTACATTTCGTACCTAAATCCAGGTAATTTACGTCAGTCATCCATTGAGTATTCGCTAATAAATTATGTTGCAAGAATCCATATTTATTGTTCTTAAATACAGGGTTTTTCAAGAACTCTATTCCATGGGGAAATGCCCGTTAAGCTACAATGAGAAGTTAAAGTCTCAGAATGAGTTGGACAGCTCACTGGATCTCTGGCAAGTCCGTTTATGTTTTTACCCATGCAATAAAGCAATCTTACTGAAATCTCCTTCGGGGGGAAGATCATGTTTCTTATTCTTCATTGATGCCCTTGACCTGTTAGCTGCTTTGGACAAGTAATAATTGTTTATCATCTAACCTAAAGGAAGGAGAACATCACGTCTGCCTTGTTTACATTTCTTCCCCTCTTCATAAGGTCCAGAGTGGACGTTCAGACTTGCACGGAATGGGGAGCACCTATTATGTGGGAGGGAACCTTTGACCCAGCAGTTTTTGACCGACATCACGTGCAGAAGCAAACATCTGTGGCACTGACCGTATTTGCTATTGGAAGGTGGGTGTGGGCTGTTCAGCGTCTGAGAACGTTTATGCTAGTAGTATTGCATGTGAATTTTTTTTTTTTTATAAATAATACTTGTAATATTTTGGCTCTAATATCAGATCAGAGGTCTGTTGTCAGCGACCAGTCTGTTTTGGTGTTGCATGGAGTACTGGTATTGGTACTGGGGTACTGGTATTGAGATGTACTGCATTCTTGAAAGCTGTTCGGTGTATTACATTTGTTTAGTACTGGTACTAATTAGTACTACAGACATTGCTAATGCTATACTCTCACACAAATAATTGTATGTATCGTGCTATATATGCATCATGCATCCAACAAACTAGCAAATTTGACTTGCCTGCTTTAAGTGCACTGCGTGAACCATTCAACATTGTTCATAAACTGTACGGCACTCCAGGGAAGTGCATTTTATGGGCTTGGAGCAGGGGTGGGCAGTCCTATCCGCAAAGAGCCGGTGTGTGTGCAGGTTTTTGGGGTAACCTGTAGGTCAGCCGTTCAAACCCAGGTGTGAGGACTCCTCAGCCAATCAGTCATCTAATTAGGGAGCTGCAGCGAAAACCCGCCACACACAGCGCCCCTTTGCGGATAAGGTTACCCACCCCTGGCTTGGAGCCTGACCCACTCCATCCTCTCTGCCCCCTCTGGCTCTCTGCCACCTTTCTTCATGTGTTCCAGGTCTGTCCTCCAGCCAGAGCCCTCTGGCATTTTGTTGCCAATTCGATTCTCTCCTCCCCCACTGGGCTGTAGTCCTTCCCCTGCACCTTTCCTCTCCCCTCCCTCACAACTGGGGGGTGGCGCTTCTGACGTCGGCCTCCGACGCAACTAAGCTGCTTTTAACCTACCATTGGGAATTTCCGGACCTTGCAATTCTATCTGTCTGGATGTCCACCTTCTATAGCCTTGTATTAGCTGGAGTTATCTGCATTCTAGATTAACAAATCTTCTGCCTTAACCATTCAAAAATGGCTTTATACCTTGCAGCAGGTACACACTTGGTTGGATGTTGGTGGATGAAGCTTTTTCTGTTTTCTTCTGTCCCTCTGTGCTCACTACCAGATGTGGTGCACTGGTCGTCTCTGCCTGACAACTCTGCTTCTATTCAGCTGCCTCCTGGCAGGGCTGAGTCGGGGGGATAGGGGTGGCTAGCAAGCCAGCGGTGGGCAGGTGTTGTACACGGTGAATTTTTATTTTTATTTTTTTTTTACTTTTTCCCGTTATGATTTTTCTTTAATAAAGATTTGATCACAAAAAGATCAAACTAGCATCTGACCTTATAGGTCACTATGTTACGCCGTTTTAAGCGGTTTAATAATCAATCATGATGGGCCGTGCAAGTTTTTTTTCTACATCCAGTGAGTAAATGATGGAAGAAAGCAGAACAAAGTGCTGTAGCCTCTCGTTTATCATATTTGATTTTTATTTTCCTTTTTTTACAGTGGAGAGTAATGGTGATGAGTTTGATCGTGGCTGAAATGCATTTGACCATCAGCATTGCACCGTCTCAAAATCCATACAATGAATCTCGTCCTTATCCCCCCCCCCGTGCATTTTTCATAATAAGGTGGGAGTGTACAACAGTCGGGTGGATTATATACCCAAATCGGCTGGCAAAGAAAGGTGCCCTCAGGGAACCTATTGAACTCATTGCAGCAGCATTGGAATCGTTGCTTTTCCCTGATACAGGGAATACTGCCACCTGGTATCAACCGATATTCATTAAAAGTCAAGATATTGCCATCAGTCTGATTCATCATTCTTGGTCAATGTTGCTCTTATTTAAACTTCATCAGTATTCAAAGTCCAGCAGTAACAGAGCTAAAGCTGTAACTATAAAAAGAATGGAGATGATCGCATTGGACGATCAGCCATTTTCTGTAGTGGGGGACAAGGATTTTGACGGCTCATCCATCCGGTCTGAAGTACCAGCCCACGACAAGTTTATTATTCATTAATAGATCTCGCTGGCAGATTGTTTTGCTTGTTTTTTATTAAGTGGAAAATTCGACACCAATGTGATGTCATCTCAGTAATCTGCATCAGTGAGCTGCCGTGTTTTTGTTTTTGCATTCTAAGTTTACTCGGGCGCGTTATCCCTGTTTGATTAAAAAAAAATATATATGTTCTGAGATTCTACTTTGATTGCATTTTATTAATAATTCACTTAATAATGTGTGAAGTTCCAATGATATTTGTGAACATTTTCGGCTAAGTTTTCAGTCTAGATTATCAAAATAATAAAACAATTCATCAAATTGAATCGTGACAGAAATTTAAAATGCTCTATGCGCCAAATCGCCCACGCTTTTCCCCCTTAGTACAGTCCCATCGTATATTGGCATATTGTAGTAGCATATTATTGATTTTTGGCTCCATACCCGTTTTACTAAACTTACCAGTGTGCATTACCTTTGTGCTTTTCTGCAGATATTTGGAAGTTTACCTCAAGGAATTCCTTAAATCTGCCGAGCAGTACTTCATGCTGGGCTTACCAGTGACATATTACATCTTCACCGACATCCCAGAATTTGTACCTGAAGTTACCCTTATGAAGGAGCGGCGCCTGAAGGTCATTCAGGTCAAAAAGCAGAAACGCTGGCAGGACATCTCTATGCTGCGCATGAAGATCATCGCGGACTTCATCGAGTCGCACGTCCGCCACTGGCACCGCTACATCTTCTGTTTCGACGTGGACCAGGTCTTCGTGGGTCGATTCGGCTCGGAAGTTCTCGGAGAAACGGTGGGCCTGCTGCATGCATTTTACTACCGCAGTCCTGAGAAGGACTTCACCTATGACCGCAACCCAGAATCGGCAGCGTACATGGCGACCGGGGACTTCTACTACCATGCGGCCATCTTTGGGGGAACATGGCAAGGGGTGAAGAACATAACCGAGTTCTGTCATCAAGGTATCATGAAGGACAAAGAGAAGAACGTTGAGGCCTTGTGGCACGACGAGAGTCACCTAAACAAGTACTTCTGGCTCCACAAGCCCAGCAAAGTTCTTTCCCCAGAGTACTGCTGGTCCACAATCATTGGGTTCCGCTTCGACGTCCGAGTTCATCGTCTGCTTTGGGCAAGAAAGTTCTACGACATACTTAGAACTTGAGCAAAACCCTGAACTAAGGACAAGAGAGTGTAACTGATATTTGTATATTTTGGATACGAAAGTTTTCACGTGTTCTCGGTTTCATAATCTTGCAGATTGTACTTGGATGGTGCCTTATGGTACTGCTGTACCTGCCTTTTACCTCACCTTGAGCTAAGATATGTTCTGTGTGAAGCAAAACTCACATGTGCTCAAAACTCACATGCGCCAGTCTTTAAACATTTTTCCATAGACCTTGTTTGCGGGTGCATATAAACAACATGGATGTAATTTACACAAAATGCACTGTTTACGTGAAGAGAATCTGTTCAGTCTGGCACTGTATTAAATAATACGCAAAATTTGTGCATAGAGGCACACGAATTGCATATATCAGTTTACATGATGGGAATGGATGTCTGGTTTATGTATTGTGAATGTATGGTTTCCAGTAAAATGAAGTATTCAGGTTGTCATATTGTGGTATGCTGTGGGACTCTCAGGGTCTCTTATCTACTTTAAAACACCATCGGAGGGCCTGCAAGGGTCGCGCTGCAATGACGGCGATGGCTTGCAGTGTCGGGTTGGGCTGATTAAGTGTTAACCAGGGGCCTGTTTCACAAAGCAGGATTTCTCGCATAGCCAGATAATTTGCCAGATTTAAGGTAGTCTGGGCTAAAAAGACCTTATTTTAATCAACTTACATTTAGCCCAGACTACCTTAAATCTGGCAAGTTATCTGGCTGAGCAAGTAATCCTGCTTTGTGAAACAGGCCCCTGTACTTAAGCAACGAGGAGCAACGGCAGCAACAATAGTGCCGTGATGGTCTCACATCGCTGTGCTTCGGAACGTATTTTGAACTCAAGCTCACAATTTGAAAGACACACGTGCATCTATGTATTTTACAAACCTTCTGCAGTTTTATGTTTTGATGAATTACTGCTGAGTCCTTGCACTGTAGTACAAACACCATACTTGGTCGTTCATGAAAGATTAAAAAGCCTGAACAAAAGGTCTTTGTCTCGATGAGACACTAAAGCGCTGTACACGGCTGTAAACATTGTAGTGCTCCGTTGCGGAAGGGTTGTAAATTAGTGCAGTATCTTAAATTACATAAACCGTTGACCAGATACAAATCATACAATACGTGAGAAAAAGATCCTTAATAAATGGCAAATCTTGTATGCCACTGAAGTATTAAGGACCTTAAAGAATTACAGTGGCACCTCAGTTCTCAAACTCATTAGAACTCGAATTTCTTAAAAGTCGAACCGACCAGTTAGAAAAAATATTACCCAAAGCTTGATCTGAATCTCAGAAGTGTGAACGCAGACCTATGATGACTCGTACGTGCGGGGAAATGAGTCACGAGGCACGAATCTCAGCGGAAAGAAAGGCTGAAGCTTCAGTCTCAGCCTGGCATTCACTGTGACGGCATCGTCCATGTTTACACGAGCTTTAACTGTATATCCGAATCTCCCACCTTTGGGGATAAAGTATGCATGTATCTATCTATATATCTATCTGTCTGTCTATCCATCTATATTTAGACAGTAAAAATACATTTGGACGATGATAGTAACAATAATTAGTATATAATAAAATACATTTAAAAATAAAGGTTTATTATTTTAATATTAATAATAAACCATTAATACGCTTATTGTGCCCAGCAGGGACGGAATGGAGGCAAAGGCATAGACAGCAGGGCCCAGTTTTTCAAAAGTAATCTAGTGGGATTTTGGATCGAGGACTGGATCACATCTCGGAAATGGGTTTTTCAAAAGTAAAAGAGGGATCCTGATTTAATATCAGATCACGTAATCCAATCTTACATTTGATTTGGATCAAACCTGCCCTTTGGGTTATTCAAAACTTTGAACTCAGATTGGGATCTATTTGATCCAAAAAAAACGGGATTATCCTGATCCTATCAGAAGGGTGGATTCAGTTGTGATTTTTTGACCCAAATAAACCAAAATAAAAATATATATATATTTGTGAATGATCACAAACGTAATGGTTACTGGTGATGTATAAATTCCTTCATATTTGAAGCCTATATGAAGCACGTCACATATAATGATAGAGATATTGTAAACAACAACAAAATAATATCAAAGCTATCAGATGTCAAATGTCACTGTTGCTCACAGCTCTAAAATCCCACAGTATATTAATGACAATGACCGCAACAGATTTAGTCATTTAATAGGACGAGTAATTTCTCGATTTCCTGCATATCCAGTGGGTCCTTCGTTATATAAGAATATCGGTGTCTGTCCTGTAAATGATTTTTGACTTTTCGACAGTATTGTTTTTGTTTTATTTAACATTAGAACAAACTACAAAAATGTAAAATGTTTCTTTTTGCAGTGTTTCTGTTTCTTACAATTAAAACAAACTATAGCTATTGGTGGCCACTGGTATTTTGCCTACTTGTTGTTTTTTTGCTTAGCCAGTAGGTAACACTGTTCGTTCTATTTAAAGCTATGGTAAACAGGATTTGGTAATCCTGAAAATTGGTATTTGGATCACAGTGATCCAACCCAATGTTCCTTTAAAAACTGTCATAAAAGTAAGATAGATCAGTTAATCCTGGATAGCAAAACATGGGATTTCAAAATCCGGACCAATTTGATCCAGTTTAAATTTTTTGAAAAACTGGGCCCAGGGTATAGGGGAATACGGGGCTTAATTACAGGTGAGGCAGACAAAACGCAGACGGACAATACAATGACCGGACTGGGGAAACAAGCTGAAACATGGACTAAATACAGAGGACTAAGGACAACAACCAGAAACAGCTGATCACTCGGGGATTCCACATGGGGTTAACGAGGGGGCGTGGCACACGGAAGGAGCGGATGATCGGGGCAGGACATATCGTTTATTTTTTTTTAACTTTACACATTGTTTGGATACATTTTCTTACTTTAAAAATTACTTCTTGCTTTGTCCGGGTCATTTTGTGTTTAAATGCTAAAGAAAAACATATTTCGATGTAATTTTTTGGGGCCAGGAACCAATTAATTGGTTTCCCATTATTTCTATTCAGGAAAATTCGTTCAGAGCTCAAACGTTTTAGGATTCGATCCAGAGTTCTGAACGGATTAAGTTCAAGTTCTGAGGTACCACCGTACCTTTAAAATTCTGTATCAAAAATAATAGCAAAATATACCTGACAGACAGGAGCAACATTTAGTAAACATAGTTCTACCATTTTGGATGTCCACCATTGCTGAATCACTATTGCTCTGACCGGATTATTGTATTGCGGCACGCATTCCATAGTCTCTCAGGCAAGCGGCGACATCACTGTAAGACCCAAGGAGCAGTTTTACTGATATGCTTCCCAGTTATAATAATACTTGCAGTATGCCCCTCTATTTGGTATGATATTTGCCAACCCCACTTATTTGTCATTACACATTAAATGTGTAACACGGAGTAGTAAAATCCGCAACCTTCAAAATCATTCACCGCAATAACAGCTCCTACAAGGACAAGCCGTCTTAATTTTTTTAAACATAACATAGCCGATAGTGGTAACCTGGTAGAGTCAAACACTCTGAGTCTTCTAGGCCTCTTCCAATAAATTGCTACCCTTTTCTTTGTACCTCGGGGGTCCGGTTACATACCTTTCAGCTCTGGTGTTAAACATACAGGCACCACACAAAAGCCACTGTGCAAATAAGTGCGCTGACCTTCGTCGTCAACAGGAATTTCAGGTTTCCTCAGACCCTGCGACCATCCCGACGACGGGGTCTGTGCCCATGACACGACGCGACATTAAACGCGGTGATACGGTGCTAGAGGAGCCGGCTTGGGTTCCAACTTCGCAGCCACGACCTGTTCAGATCTCAGCGCGAACATCATTGGGTCACATCATCTGTGTTTTTTTCTGCCATGAACAAAATGTACATAATAATACGATCCGGTTTCCATTAAACTAGTCAAAGAAAACTGCCCTATTCCTGCAGTTTCTCTAAGGGGACCTAAGCATGACAGAAAATTGTCATTACCCTGAGTATAATACATCCGGCCACCCCCAGCTTGTCTGTTGTAGCACTTGCCGCTGGTCAATCGGTTAAAACCAGGATTCCTTTAAGGAAGTGTGTTTGCAAAACAGGATCGGCATGTCCTTTGTTCTGCGGCCCCCGCCTGCAGGGAGGGGTCACACCTCGTCGCTGCCCAAACTCAAGCTCCCCTCTGGGTCAATCCCGCTGACGGGGGCCACTGGGGACGTCACATTCAGGTAGCCGATCTCGGAGGCAGGGGTGCCAGCGGCGGGCGTGGCACATGGGGTGCCCTCCATCCGAGAGCCTGCCTTCACCATCTGGATGGCATCTAGAATCCCCAGTGTGTCGCACACTCCTGGCATGCTGCAGAAGAAACAAAACCAGTTAGCAGAAAGTGGGAAGGACTTTGCTAGTCCTCTCAGAATATCAAATGTTAAAACATCAAAAGTCATTTTCAAGAAGTGTCTGCACATCCATAGTTTATGTATTTAGACTTTTTTCATATCCAAAATATACCTCGAAGGAGAAAAGTAACCAGCCAAATCAAGATATATCCGTCTATAAATAAACCCTCCAACAGACCTGTACCTTAGCTGAGAAGAATCCAGAAAACTCCCCTGCAGACTTTCAGAAGGAAATATCTTCTTGATATCCTTGGAGCAGAAATGAGTAGAGACAGATTTTACATTGACATATTCACATAGCAGAGCCAGCTGCATAATTCATATATTTTCCAAGGTCCATTTTGCAGCAAAATGTAACATTTACATTTGCATGCATCAGCCGTAACATTAAACCACCTGCCTAATATTGTGCATGTTCCTCCAACCGTTCCTGAACATGGCGATTATCCTGCTGAAAGAGGCCAATGCCATCGGGGAATACTGTTGAAATGGAGCCCTTAATCTACGACAACGTTTGGGTAGGTAGTATGTGTTAAAGTAATATCCACATGAACGCCAGGACCCAAGGTTTCCCAAGCAGAGGAACGTATGGCTACTAGTCTTCTGCTGGTCCTGTTAGTAGGGGTGTAACAATGTACTCAGCCCATGAGGAGGAGGAGCAGGCATGATTTTGGGTTCACAGGAATAAGACAATATTTTAAGGAAAACTTCAAAGAGGAAATTTAAAAAGTAAAAATATTACTGGAAAGCAGCCTTTGACTAATTTGAAAGACAAAAAAAATGCGAAATAATGCAGATGTGTGGTGAATTGGCAGAAGTGGTCACAGGAACGCCGGATTTTCTACTACAGAAAATGGTCTCGTGTCTGCTGCGGTGAATCCTTCCTTATTACCGTGGCTCTAGTGAAAGCCAGCGTGCAAACATCTGCACGCGTTGTCTGGCATTTTAATGTTTTCTTCACCGATGCAGTGGATTCGATAAAGAGCGATAATGGCTGTGAACGGCCTTGCGTGGCCTTAGCCGCCGTGTTCAGCTTTATTCTCCAACAATGCTTATAGATGGTTCACGTTCCGTCTCTCGCCCTTTCGCCGTTTATATTTCCGCCGGGTTCCCGAAACGCCGCCGCACAGAGGATTTTAAAGCGTCTGGGGCGTCTGCCACGGTCATTTCATCAGACGCCGACAAGCTTACAGCAGCCGACTCTCAGCACCTTCCCAAGGCCGCTTTTCGCTTAAAGGGCCAAGCTCACGTTGGAATAGTGCGAGATCTCGTGACACCCAATTCCCGTGAAATTTCTCAAAGAGACACCATGATTAGCACTACCCTATTACATTCGTTAAACTAGTCTCTTAGGCTTGGATATGTTCCAAAAGACCTGGTTTCCCTTGGTTCCTCCCAAGGATTCTGTCCTTACCACTGTTCTCAAAAATTTTTTTTAGGAAATTTAGGAAATTATAGACCTCAAAATTTTCATTTCAAAAATCCCGGAAAGAGTTGTTGTTCATCAGTGAGCCTTGGGCGCCCATGAGCCCATCGCCGGTTCACCGGTTGCACTTCTATGCACCACCGTTGGTAGGTACTGACCACAGGGTCTGTTGTTGCGGAGATGCTCTGAACCAGTCGTCTCTCCGTCGTAATCGACAATAGTCAAAGTCGCTCAGATCCTTATGCTGCCCCATGTTTCCTGCTTTCAACGCATCACCTCCAAGAACTGACTGTTCACTTGCCTAATACACAATGAGCCCATTCACAGGTGCCACTGTAATGAGATCAGCTATGTCATTCGCTTCAGCTGTCGGTGGTTTTAATGTTACTGCTGATGAGTGTGAGGGCTCAGAATATTCTCTAGGGCAGCATTTTCATTTGCTGACCTCTGCAGGTGTGGTGGAACACAGCAGCCTCACGCCACCAGCCTGCGAAGTGGTTTCATAAGGCATATTTTAAATTGCTTTTACATGTAAGGTCAAAAGCTGTCATTCTTAGATCCAAATACTGCGAATACACCAAGTTCTGTACATTTTGTATTCATACGTGGATGTGCATTTTGAATATCCTCATATATATATATATAGCAAAACATTTATAAAAGAAAAAATGTAAACGTAGTAGTGATGAGGTCATGGTTTAGAAAGTTCTTGAGCCCATGTCATAAACACTTCCATACCTCTGCATTGTAGGATGACTGGAATTTCCTTAGGGTTCGTTCCAGTGCCCCCACTTGGCTGAACAGCATGAGCACTCTCTCCTGAAGCTGCTTGTTCTCAGTTTCCATGAAATTCATTCTGTCCGGAAAAAAACAATGCAATGCATTCCAACAATGCAACTATGTCAGCGAAGAAGTCGGTTAGGGAAAAGCCTGGGGAACCTGCAGTCGCACAAGAGTAATCCAGGACAGCAGTTATGAAAGCTGCACAGCCACTAACTGACACAGGGTGCCTTGCACGATGATGAGGTCAAAAAGGCGATTTAGCCAATGAGACTGCAAACAGCAAAGATCGATGCATGACCACTGTGCCGACATGCTAAGCTGGAGCTCACCGGTTGGTGTCATTAGAGCAGGACGGTCAAACTTAAGCCCTGGGAGCAGAAGCCCTGCACATTGGGGCATTTCATATTTCCAAAGATGTTATTTTCATATGACTTCGCTTACGCACCGAGTCTCAGTGATGTAGAAGATATATGCACCGAATTTCAAGAAGACTGGATAATATTTAGGGGTTGCACACATTGATCAGTTTTACCTCAAACAAGTAAAATTTCTAACATCGAAGTGCTTTGTACAAGAGCTTCTCATGTATGTCTTTCATCTGTTGCAGGTAACTGAACTTTAAAATGTGAACCAAAAGAGGAATTTGGCTGCTAGAAAAAGTGCCTAGTGGTGAGTTTTTAGGAGCTCGGCTCCCTTCAGTAAACAGTTGGATATCCCTCAACGAGAACTGAAAGGAATAAAACGAGTTACACGTTTTCTCAGCCTCATATATGTTCGCTTTTGACACGAGGCAGTTGTAAGTGGGTGGGCTCCAAAGAATGATTTGGTTATGCTACAGCTTCTGAGCCCTTACGCAGATGCAGACGTCAAAAAACGTGCTCTCACAGTTGCTAAGAGACACCCTTGGTATCTGTCAGAGACGAACGTATCACTCAGGCTGAAAAAGGAAAATATGACTAAAAATTTAGAAACCAAATCTGCAAAGAAAAAGGAAATGAGACGATCAGAGGGTAAAAACCTAGTTTTTTAAGGAAAAGACCTGAGCCATTTCGTTATTAATAAAACAGAGACGTTCTTTTAATTGTTCGGGATCCACCACATGACAGACTACTGCAGCGACACTCTAAGAAGCCATGAAAATGCTCTTAAGGTGGTGAATGATACCGCAGAAAGAGGAACTGCTCTGATGAAAAAGTGTAACGAATCGGTCAGGGACGATGTTGGGGAGCAACAGAATGTAAATACATCTCAATAACGTAATTAAGTAACACCCCTACGTGTAACCTGATCTGAAGCAAGACTCTGGTATAAATAAAGGTGTAAGGGAAGCCAACCTTTGTAGTTCACTCTGCGGAAGGTGGCTACCCTTGCAAGTGAAATCTGTGTGAGTGTGTCTCATTTCAAGGTGAACAGATAACTCAGAGCTGAATCCACCCAACAGACGAACAACAAAAACAATTCTAGTTGAGGATAGTCCAGCATCATAAAAGTCATCACCAAAAGAAGGGACGGCATCGTTCAAAGCTGACTAATAACACATGTTTTGTCTATCATACTACTTATTAATCTTAGTGTCTAGTTTTTATATTATTTTAAGTTTGTGATTTCTAGTTTTCCAAATAAAAGTAATTAACGCTGAATAATCATATTTTTTCCTACTTTTACAAAACTGATGAAAGTGTGCAACCTCTAAATATCATTCGATCTTCTTGAAATTTGGCATATATATCTTTTACATCACAGACTCGGGGCGTAAGCAAAGCCTGCAAAAACGTAACATTTTATTTTTTGCCTTGAAACACCCCACTGCACATTCTTGGGCTTCCCTTCATAAAAAACACTACAATCCACTCCTTGTGCTATTTGGCATTTGCCTCTTGAGCTGGAGCATTTGTGGTGGAACGGGGAATGAATGCACTAAGCTGCAAAGTGGTCCGCCGCCCAGGGGCGGAGTTTGGAGTTTTTTTTAAGATGTTCGGTCACCATGTTATTAAACTGGGAAATTTAGAGACATCGAGTCAAAAACAAGCCTTTTCACTTTGGGAAGAAGCCAGAGTATCAGGAGAAACTGAGTGCCAACACATGGAGGAAGTGTAAAGCTCAATGCACACAGAGCGGGGGAACCCAAAGCCCTGGGGCAGTCTGGCTTCTGAGGTATCCAGCGAGCCACTGTCCTGCCCTCAGATATATGCGACGCCCTTTAAAAAATGCAGACAGTGTAGCAGATGAAGCATTTTACACAGCCTTGAGGAAATGACACATATATATTCAACCCATTAGAACAGTGTTTCCCAATCTGGTCCTCGAGGACCCAGGTTTTTGCTCCCTCCAAAATCCCTGCCAGACAGTCTACATTTTTGCTTCCAGTAGGGAGCTGGGAGGAAGCAAATAGGTGGACTATAGGTGGGTCCCTGAGGACCAGATTGGGCAACCTTGTAATAGACTGACAGTAAAGAGACAGTGAGTGATACGGGTTTAAGCAGAGCAAAGGAAGACCACAGGAAAGAAAATGCATCCCTCAGTGCTTCCAAGAAGCTGCACTGGGCTCATCTCTTTGGGGAATATCACTGTGAAGAGAAGTGAGGTTCTTGGCTTTGTTGAACAGTACATAAATATAATCCATCCATCCATCTTCCATAACTGCTTATCCTTTTCAGGGTCATGGGGGGTCCAGAGCCTTAAAGAATGTGGGCACAAGGCAGGGAACAACCCAGGATGGGGCGCCAACCCATCACAGGGCACAAGGCAGGAAACAACCCAGGATGAGGTGCCAACCCATCACAGGGCACAAGGCAGGAAACAACCCAGGATGGGGCGCCAACCCATCACAGGGCACAAGGCAGGAAACAACCCAGGATGGGGCACCAACCCATCACAGGGCACAAGGCAGGGAACAACCCAGGGTGGGGCGCCAACCCATCACAGGGCACAAGGCAGGAAACAACCCAGGATGGGGCACCAACCCATCACAGGGCGCAAGGCAGGGAACAACCCAGGATGGGGCACCAACCCATCGCAGGGCACAAGGCAGGGAACAACCCAGGATGG
>JABFDZ020000109.1:3465269-3478985 GCA_019775955.2 Pollimyrus isidori
CCCCCCCCCCCCCCCCCCCCCCCCCCCCCCCCCCCCCCCCCCCCCCCCCCCCCACTGTCTTGATTGCGAGAAGGACCACGAAAGCAGAGAGACGCAGACTGTCGCTCGGAGATTTATTGTTTTTGGAACTGAAATCAGTAGCGTGAGGTGAGCTGGTATTTTTTTGAATATTTTGTTGCGTCACCTCTGTTTACTTCATTCTTATTCGTTTCAGTTTTTTAACATGCTATAATGCTTATTTACACAGGACAGCATCCATTGTGTGGTTTGCCACTTATGAATCGTTTTCCTGTGTTTTTCTTTTTTAAACTATATTTATTAAGGAAACTTAAGGATAATATAATGAAGCACAACTGAGCACATTTTCAGAGGAAGTGTGATTTTTCGCAGCAGATTTTTTTCTGGAACTGTGGGGTAATATTGTGACCACTTAAAATTCTAAGAGTTCCCGTTTTTGGTTACTGGTGCACGTGATACGTTTTTTCCATACCAGGTTATGAGTGCTCCCTCCTCAAGTAAAATGTAATTGGAACCATGTGTTGACAAAATAACTAACAACACGGTACATTCATTCTCTGAACTGTAAGCGACACTTTTTCATTTCTCACTGTCAAACTTCATAGGCCAGGCAGTAAATTAGCTTGTGGCGGTAAATCAAGCTATTGAAGTATAAGGCACTATAAGTCAGATAATTCAGGATTTGTGTTGTTACCACTGCTAACAGACCTTCTCTAAGCGGAGTTCAGAACCGCTGAACAAACTACGTCTTCAACTTTACCGAAGCTTCGCAGGCGTTTTGTTTTGTGCACAGGTGCCGCTGACAGGAGTGACAGGAGTGCTCACCTCGCTACAATGGGCTTCCTGCTGGTGTTTGTCACCCTCCTGCACCTGATCACACTCACCATTTTATTCATTGCCACCACCGAAAAGGTCAGCCACTCCTAACACTCACTCCAGGAACTTACCGTCTGCTATCTGCTCTTTGAACTTCTGAATATTCTTCATTATTCCAAAGGCACAGTCTGCATGTCAGCAGGTGGCAGTAAACTGTGCTGCCGCACAAAAGCCAAACCACCGTAACTGCATATCTAACCAGAAGTGGGTCTCTCTGCTTCTGTTTTATCTTGTGAACAGACACTGCGGCTGTCCTCAGTTCTGTACAAAGCACTACAATTAGCCCGCCTACTACACAGAGGAGCAGACAGTGAGATACTTAGAAGAGCCCCCTCCCTCGTGTTCTTTATCAGCATAATCACTGTCTTTTCTGGGCCAGCGGGGGCCTCAGTGACTCCTATGAATGCTAGTCTGTTTGGGTCAGGGTTAGGGTTCGGGGTTAATGCACTTGCCCGCCACCAACACCTCCTCACCTCCCATCTCCCTTTCAACCAGTCCTGGTGGGTGTGGAGCGGTGAGGAGAACTCGGACCTTTGGTATCACTGCAAGCTTGACAACATCACGGGAGTCTGGCTTTGCACATCCTCCAAAGAAAGCGGTAAGAACATCATCCATCGCAGACCCTTGGATCTTATGCCGTGATATTATTGCTCCACACTTCTGGTGGCAGGAGGTAGCTGAGGGCTCTTACCTGATGGGATCTCGTCCCTGTCGTTCCTCCGTGCTCAGAGTGGCTCCACGCTGTCCAGGCACTCATGGTCCTCGCTGTGGTCTTCTCCTCCGTTGCGTTTTTGATCTTTCTTGCCCAGCTCTTCAAAATGTCCAAAGGAGGCCTCTTTTACGTCACTGGGCTATGCCAGGTCTTCGCAGGTATTTCACCAAAGAATTGTCTGTTAGACACGACCCGCATCATTATGGTTTCATCTATCTACAATACTGCATGCCTTTGCTTAGAGAAGCCCTCCATCTTCTGCATCACACTGTTAAGTGCCACTAAACTAAAAAACTTTGCACTCTTTAAAAATTTACCATAATGAGGCTGAATCATTATATGCCCCAGTTCATTTATCACATTACTCAAACTGAAACAGAATATCCCATTGTTTACATGTAAATAATCAGTTATCTGGAAAAACAATGCTATATTATGAAATATATCATTTATATAATTTCATTACTTTACCCATAGTAACTTATTGTACAACACATTTGTCTTGTCAGAGAATTTCAGGGTCAGTTACTCAAAGGTCCGTGTTCTTTCCAGAGTCCTTGATGGCGTCACTACCTGCCGGCCTGATTAAAATGGTAATTTGCTCCCCCCTTTTCGTACCACTCTCCTGTGCTCCTCCCAGGCCTCACAGCCTTTTCGGCCGTGATCATCTACACACTGCACCGCAGCGAGATCCTCCAGGATGCGAGCCAGCGTCCTTCCGGTTCCTACGGGTACTGCTACGTTCTGGGCTGGCTCTGCGTGCCCATGCTCCTGGGCAGCGGCATCATCTACATCCACCTGCGTAAGAAAGAGTGAGGCCAGCTGCCGCCCGAGCAGGACTGGCGCCCCTTGCCCACCCCTGGCGCCCCTTGCCCACCCCTGGGCTTTGATTGGTTTGCCCGGCTTCCTGACTGAATGAAAACCCAGATCCACATTGCTGTAGGCATCATGATGTACGACAGCATGAACAGAAAACCCAACCTTGCTTTTATTTCGAAGAAAGTTTCCAAAGAGTTTTCCTGTCAAGTAAAATCACACTTCATACTGAAATCTAAAATGTTATTAATGATTAACAACAATGACATAAAGGATAACAATATTTTCGTATCAATGCATTAAGATATTAGCGCATTGCACGTTTGATATAAGACATAAAAGATCTTCGTTTCCTTGAGGAATCCCAGCCATGCCGTACAGTGGCCATATCGTGACTTTGGCGTTGACCAATTCAGTGAATTATGAGTTTAGAGTTTAGATTAACTAGTTTGCATTCTATGATATCAGTGAGTTAAATCAATATTTGGGAATCACTGCTTTAAAATGGTGTAACTATAAATATTTTGGTTACCAGAAACACAATATTCTCTACATTTAAACAAGCTTCAATCGAATAAAAAAGATGGGTGACAATGTAATTAAATATTTCCAGATAGCATTTGTACGTCAATTGCTTTTGCTCTTTGCATTATTTGTATATCAATAGCTTCTATGTGGTATTGTTTGCATATGGTATATCCATCATAGTACTTTGAAAAAATAAATCTATTGCCAGAGAGATAACAACAACAGAGAGATGAGAATAGTAAATTATAAACAGATGAACCAAGTCTTATTTTTCATACATTTACTATACAAAGACATTCAGTTGATTAAGGAACCAGCAGTAAACAAATACGTGTATCTTATTCTAATACTGGAATAATATATGAGAAAAACTGTGGAAATACACAGCTTTCTTGTTTTTGCTGTACTATTTTCCAAATAAACATCTATTGTTTTGGATATTTTTGGGGTGGTGTATCGGATCTTACAAAACCACTGCCAATGTGACTTGCCTAGCTCATAGGATTCATGTATTCCATAATCAAGTTTGTTTTGCGAAATTATTTGACCCTGTCAATGCATATTTTAAGCATAAAGTAATCTATAAATTGTAAAATAGTTTTAATATGGTAGACGAATATATCACACTGACTCACCAGAACACTGACCTGGTCCACCTCCATTAGCCGTCCCTTCGTTATATAGTCTTTTGGAAATATTGCACAACAATAGGGTTTTGCTCTATTGACTCCTGTGATGTTGTCGTTTGGCTCTGCAGTTGTCTGCCCTTCTCTCTCCACTTCACTACTTGTAACTGTCCTGATCGAGCAGTACAAAATGTCCTGACCACTCCGAAATCAACTGGCTACGGAGCCCCCGAAGTTCCATAGAGTGATTTCTTTTTAACTTGTTCGCACAAGAAAATAAGTTGTCGGCACAATATACATAACTTAAGCGCACAAGTTAAGTATCTTGTGCGCACAATATATAGTTCGTATGAATAGTCGCGACAGAAGTGAAGCGACATGAATTAACAATACTTTTTTTCGGTCCCTATCGGTAATCATAATAATACAGTATGGTAAACAGGTACAGTAAATACATCATTACTGAGAGCAGTTTATTGTATTTATTTAACCTGTTTAAACCTGTTTTACTATGATTACCGACAGTGAAAGAAACAAGTATTGTTCATGGCGCTTCGTCGCTGTCGCGACCATTCACGCGCCCATTTACACAGACTGTAACAGCCTTAATGCCAAAGTAGTGCGCAGCAGCGTTGCAGGTTGCCGACTCCTGGTCTAGTGGAAACCTTGTCCTCATAGTATTTTGATTGGAATGGCTTTTCTGTTCTTACCTTGATTGGTAATGGATTGTATAACTCATGCATAGTTGCTAACTTGCCCTTGTCATTGATTGGAAGCTCAGCCTAATTATTGTTGGCTCCTTGAGAGCGGCATGCTTGTAATATATATCCCACAGTTATGCATCACTCTGGTTAAATATAATATAATATTTATAGGAATATATTTAGCAGCTACTTTTCTCTAATGCGACACACAGGTGAGGAAAACTTTGGAAGAGAAAACTAGCACTGCCGACGGAACAGATGGGATTCAGAACCGGTGTTCTGACAAAATGTCCTATTTTGTCAAAACATCCTACCGTAGTGCTGCTAATCGATAGCCCTAACCCTAACTCTTACATCCACCCCTAACCTCCCAAAACTCTTACCTTAACACTAACCCTAACCCCTAAAACCTAACCTTAACCTCAAAACCTTGGAACTGCACATGCGCAGAAAGGCTCGAATTTAATTACGCTGCCGACCACATCTAGATTAAATTTGGGCGTTTTGCTTTTTCACTTCAGTGATTTCTCAGACAGTTCTCATTTTCCTCTCTTTTATGCAGCCTATGCTGGGTTTTGAAACTCCGAAGCATACACACAGGCTTGCGGTTTGGATATGATTGTATATACCTTCACACTACTACTACTACTACTACTAATAATAATAATAATAATACTTTAACTTAAAGTATTTAATTAAATTTAATCTGTTTGCTGTAATTCTCATATTTCCATTATGGGCGGCTCCCTAGAGTATTGGCTAAGCGAAAGGAAAATTACGGAAATATATTTCTGTTGACAAAAAGGGAAGCGAATAGAAGAATATTTCCTGTTAGATCTGCAGGGATTTTGCTAAATAGAGATGAAGAGATTCTTGCACTAACCCTACCCATTATCCAGACACCTTTGTTGATATGAGAACCACCTTTCTGCCTGTAATAGCGTGGTTTACATGTTGACGGTAACGGTGACACTGATGTGGTGACGTTTATGATAACAGAATTACGTTGGGAGAAGTTTAGCCTGTTTTTCCATCAATGTACTGATAGCACATAATTAAACAAATAAAATACCTTGCGAAAAGGTACCTTTTAAAATATTCATAGATTTTCGGCAAATACATTACCATCAGAATCAATACACTTCGTAAGGGCAGCGGTCGTTTCCATGGGAACGCTCCCACGCTTTGGTAACATTTTTCACGGAGAGTATCTGGCTGCATACGAAACTCCACAGTGAGGCTTCGCGATTTTCACGGAGACGTTAAACTTGCAGTTCTTACCAAATAACAATAATTCAAAACATTAGCAACAATTTCAGACATCGTCTTCACTGACGTGCCGCTCATACAGCCCAGGTAGCTTTCACTGTCTGGAAACATGTCATCGACGATTAATCCCCTCGCTAACTCAAAAGGAACTAAGAAGGTGTGCGAGCTGTGTGAGAAACCAGCGCACATTCGATGTACTGGCTGCCGGGTGACCTTTTACTGGTGAGTATAGATTCATGTCCGCGAATTTCGTATTTTACTAGCCTTATTATCTAGACTACATATTTTCACCGGTTGTTTTCAGTTGTGAGAAACGTCGAAAAGCTATTTTGAGATTATAAAATGTCAAGTTACTAAAAAATAGTAACAAAACTAGAGAAAGCAGGTAGAGCGCCGCTAAGTGTAAAATTCAAACGACGATGTGTCATACACCTCAGACACACCTTTACTGTTTTCATTATCTTGTTTTGTACAAATAAGTAATTTGTGGGTGGTTTTTAATATATTTCGAGGTTCTTGCGACACTTAACTGGTTGTTTCATGACACACCAGTAGATGGCGGTATGTAAAAAGGCAGAGTAATCCAGATGGTCAGGAAAGCAGAGAAAGCCAAAATAAGTGAGTTCGGAAGGGAGGGTTCGTTGAGTTCAAACAGCTGGAGAGCAATTTATCAAGAAGGAAAGTTTGAGTTATACTGTAGAACTGTTCTTGCTTACTGAACGCAGTAAGCTAAACTTTTTTGAGGCATCGAATTATTGAGAAAGTAGGAGTACATTGGCGACTTAGGTTGACAAACTTGAGTCGAGCAAATATGCAGCAGTTGTTATTGGTTCCGTTTTCCCAAATAGTTCAGGCTAAAACCGGACTCTATTAATTCTGTGGTATTACACACTTTCACCGTGCCTTAACACGACATCCCTGCTAAGGCAAATTAAATCTGCTGAATATATGTAAGGCGATTTTTTAATTTTAAGAACAATGCAATGTACGTTGAAATGAAATACTGCAGAATATATATGAAAACAGATTTTCTTAGGGAAAGCGTAATTATCATCTCGTGACTCGGCAACCGCAGTCCACGTTCGCCGAGCCGAAACTGCAGGGAACCAGCTGGAGGCGCGCCCCCTTCGCCCGGCGTGCGCGCACACGCACTCCGTCGGCTCGCTGCCGCCTGGATCTCGTGACCCAGCCCAGGCTCACTCAAGACGTGGCTGCTGTCCTTTGGCGGCGACCCAGGCCGCTGCGCAGGGAGCCCGGAGAAGCAAGTGCGCACGTCTCTGTGGGCTGCGGGGCCTGAGAAACGATGAACCAGCGAGCGAATATAGGGGCACAGCTGTGTATATTTTTTCAATCGGTAGAAAAAGTTGGAGAGAATAAGAGATGCTGCTTTCTTTGATTCAGCAGTAATTGCAGCTTTCTGTAGGCATTTTCCAGAAATGTGGAATCTGTTCAACTGAATAATTGCTGGAAACTTAATGAAATGACACCGTGGTGTACGCACCACTAGTTATTTAGTATTAAAGCAAATACTTCACTGTTTGGTTATATGATCCGTCAGTACTTTATACAAGCTACGGATGTGGCATAAGCGGCAAAGAGTTACTTATATCATGTTGTATCATATATACTGCACAGGTGTTCATTCCTTTTGGTTCAGTGTAATAAAAGAACAAGCTATATGTATAATTTGTATTCCCTGCATTTTTGTGGTGTCTGCAGAATGATTTCCTTAATGTTTTTTAAGGAACTTGTAGTGCTGTAGTTCTCGAGACCGGTCTCAAGGCCAGTTTTTTGTGGTCTTGGTCTTGTCTTGGTCTCGACACTATTTGGTCTCGGTCTTGTCTTGGTCTCGACACTATTTGGTCTCGGTCTTGTCTTGGTCTCGACTCTATTTAGTCTTGGTCTCGGACATAGCGGTCTCGATGGGATGGGGACAAAAAGAGAAAACAGCACATCCTCACAGAACAGTATCATTATTTATTTCATGCCTCAGTTCAAATGCAAATGTCCGAAAATGTCCGCGAAGTCAATAGCATAGTTATAATTGGAATAAATGAGGTATTTTACATTCATTACTAAGCGCGGTCTTGGAGGTGCAAGTTAATCTGGAGGCTCAGTCTCTTCAATTGAAAGCAAAGGGTCATTACATAGCCGTATTCATAGCTTACCCGAGGTCTCTGTCCCTGGCATAAGAGACTGAATATGAACATCTTTCTGGTACATCCCATCTCTTTCCCTTGACAAAGTCTGATAAAACAGTTATAGGAGAGGAATGCTGAGAATATTATTTTCCATCAGGCCTCATAACTATGACAAATCTGAGAGATTTTAAATGAGAGACATATAGACAAAATGATTGAAAAGATAACATGAATTTGATTTAACGATGAATGACACTTCACAACAATGCCTTGTAATGCACAGTAATGTGATGTCAATTCCATCCCTAGTCTGTTTTTGGTCTTGGTCTTGGTCTTGACTATTCCTGGTCTTGGTGTCGCCTTAGTCTGTCTTGGCCTTAGTCTTGGCCTTGGTCTTGGTCTTGGGACCCTCAAGTCTCGTGCAGTGTCTTGGTCTCGATTTAAGCGGTCTTAGCTACAACACTATAGGACCTTGTTTCAATATTTCATGAATATTTTATGAGTAGATGTATTTTCATATATAAAGTATGTAAAGAAATGTTAATGTATTTTTGTTAACACTTGGTTATACAAAAATGAAAGTAGTCTGTGCGTAAATGAAACTTAAGTCACTGATTGTCTTGCCACTTTCAGTGGGTGAAACCCGGCAGTAACTGGCTGTCTGCGGTGTCCCCTCCGACCTCATCGCCCATGTTTGAAGCTTGCTACTTATCTTTGACACTTCAGGACCTCAGACGTTCAAACACACAGCCAACATTTTTACGTTTTACTCATAGCAAAGCCGGATCTGGCTCTGACTTCCTGTCCTCTCAACCACAGCAACACAGAGCACCAGCAGGCTGACTGGACTGGGATCCACCAGCAGGTGTGTCAGCTGCTGCCCCCCCTGCGCACCCCCGTCCCTTTCCATGCCCTGACGGGGGAAAGGGAGCATCGCAGAGCTCAGAGACTGCGGAGACAGGTAGCCCGGCCTGGTCCACATGTTACAGGTGCCGATTCTGCCTCCATTTACCCTTATGAGAAGCCGCACATACGAGGCAACTGCTCTCATGTATTTAAAAAAATGTCTATCGCCTGATTAGACAGAAACATGAACATTAAGTCATCAGTCACTCGTCTGAATTCATGTGTTTATCATCTCCTGTGGCATCAGATAATGTTTGGTGTATTGCATAAGGCCCTGTGGATGGTCTCTCTGGGACAGTGGCCATGTGGGGATTGTGGGTACATTTTAAGGGGCGTTCTTAGTGTTCCATTTGAGTAACTGTGTGTGGAATGCGGCGGTCTGTATGTACTGGCTGTGTGTCGGCGGTGGGGGCGACAGGAGCAGCTGATTGAGGTCTCGCGAGCGACGGCTCGAAGGAAGCTCTTGGAGAAGAAGCACCGGGAGGCTCTGCCGGCTGCCCAGCTGAGCCTGCGCTCCGCCTCGGACGCTTACGGCCCCAGCGCCGCGCAGCTCGTCCCTGCCTACCTGCTATTGGCGGAAGCTAACATTGGTCAGTCCGCACCCTTAAAATACCTAGCTGGGGTCACTTGGTGGCTATGGATACGGAAAATTTTGCTCTTGTGTCACTGACTGAAGTTCTTCATAATGATAATAGCATCTTTAATGGATTAGAATGCAGCTCAGCTCCATGTTAAATATGAGTTTAAGTCAAGGGAGGTATTGCTAAGATTATACAATTCCTTAGTGAGACCTCACCTAGAATGTTGTGTGCAGGTTTGGTCACCATATCTTAAAAAGGACATTGCGGCCTTACAAAAGGTGCAGCGTAGGGCCACAAAAATGATTCCAGGTCTTAGAGGAATGTCATATGAGGAAAGATTAGTTGAGTTAAATCTGTTCAGCCTCAAGCAAAGGAGACTGAGGGGGGACATGATGTTCATAATGCTTTATGAATGTATTATAATATGTTATGAATGTGTTCATAGATTCTTATAACAAGGCATTCACAGAAAGTGTTACCAAACTAATACTTAAGTGGTACAGGTAGTGGCAGTGACATTTAGTGTGTAGAGCTGTGACTAATAAGCACTCAAAGTTAACATTGATAAAAGTAGGGGTCCCCGAATAGACCCGTGTGGAACACGATTTTCTCACAGAGAAGAACCTGAAGCCAACTTTGCAATGGACAGACCACTAGGATCTCTGAGGTCTAGCATACATAAGTACTGCCGAGCTGATACTATGAAAATAAAATCAAAATAAACCAGAATGGAACATCTCAGGAAAGTTATTATTATCCAGAAACTCATATATATTTTAAAATTTCACCTTTTCCAAATCCCGCTGCGGAACATTAGGCGTAAGCAGAGCAGAGCTTCTCTTCTCATGCTTTATACAGGGATGGGAGCAGCACTAAGGGAGAGGAAACATGAAAAAACAAAAAACATTTGTGTCTAAAGAGGAATCGAGTACATTGTACCAGGGAACAGAGACATATTGTGACAAGCATCAGGATGGCTGTGGTTGTGTTTACTGTGTCCAAGAAATAATAATGTGCATTAAATTATATTACTCATAGTTAGTCATAAATGTAGGACAGGCAGCAAAAACTGACACAAACAACCCCACCTGCCTCTCGCTCCCCATTTAGTTAGCTGTCCTTCTCACTCTGCCAATCTGTAGTATACCTTCAAAGAAATTGGGCTAAAGCGCATAGAGAGCATTTTCTTAATGACATCACTGGCCTCGGCCTTTCTTCAAACAGTCAAAAACAGCTAAGGGAAACTTTAACATTTAGAAATGTATCCATATATTATATGTTTACATATTTAAATATTTATATTTTAGCATTGTTTTTAAGAGTGATCATTTTGGAATGCATAACCATCTGCTTTTATTTCTGGTTGCAAGATTATTTTTATTGCAATGTTCTAATGATTATGCAATTTAATCTCCATTTGTCCGGATATCTCGTTTGGTTATCTAACCGCTTCTCTGGTACTTCTATGCAGAGTCCTTTTGACCAGTTAATGTAGCTGGATATTTAACTGGAAAAATTTAAGTTAGGTGCTTTGTGCAAGAATATTTTGGGTTTTAATGCTCTATAACCACTACAATGTTTGGTGCAATGTGAAATCCATGCTTAAGTTCCCAGAGAAGGTATTTTAGTCCAGACACTGGAACTCCTGTCAGCGTTGATGGTGAATGGCCTTTCAGGTGGCACCTTACACCACACGGCCAAACTAATGCTTCCAGAAAGAAGCAGAGAGGGCGATCAAGTCAAGCACATTAGTTGGCCTTAGCTGTGACTTGTGTTTGACCATAAGATGGTTTGTACATGACTGTCAGTCAGCCAATGGGAAGATAATAGTAATTCTAATGTTCAGTCAAACCCACAGCCCAGTGCACTAGAAAACTCAAGGTAAACCATCAAGATCTCTTTGGATCTCATTTTGTTAAATTCATCTCCTCCCCATGATTAGGAAACGGCTCATCTGCACAGCCGTAGGGGGCTTTCTGCAGCCATTTCGTAGGCACTGGGGCTGCCTGCACACAACACTCCCTTTACTTGCAAAATGGCAACACCCTGGCCTGCAGCTCATGACCCCCCTATGTTGATAGCCGCACTCCCGCTCCCGCCAGCACATGACTGCTTTAAAGTGACAAAGAACAGAGACCCCTTGGTTATGTAACTCACTTTTCCAGAGTGATTTATAATGAAGACGTACTGACACGGTCAGTTTGGTAGCAACCGAAGCAAAATAAGAAAACCCTGTGTACCTTACCATACCCTACCTCAGATCAGTGACAATATGAATAGAGAAGTCTCCAGTCTTTGGGTATATTCAGTTTGCCATTTCACTTTAGCACATTATTAGGGATGTGGAAGGATACACTATAAGGACAGCAGTACCGGGGCACACCTCAGAAAATGAGGGCCTGATAGGGATGTGGAAGGATACACTATAAGGACAGCAGTACCGGGGCACACCTCAGAAAATGAGGGCCTGATAGGGTTGTGGAAGGATACACTATAAGGACAGCAGTACCGGGGCACACCTCAGAAAATGAGGGCCTGATAGGGACGTGGAAGGATACACTACAAGGACAGCAGTACCGGGGCACACCTCTTAATCATTAAAGTCAGGTGATTCATTCAGACCCATTGTCACGGGTCAGGCATGCAGTCAGGTTTGCAAACATCTGTGGAAGAATTGGTCGTTCTGAAGAGCTCAGTTAATTCAACTCAGATACAGTCACAGCAATGCAATATCAGTTCATGAATTTTTTTCCCTGCTACATATTCCATGGTCAACGGTAAATGGTATTACAGCAAAGCGGGAGCATTTAGGGACAACAGAAGCTCAGTGACAAAGTGGCAGACCAGGTAAAGTAACAAAGTGGGGTGACCAAGTACTGAGGTGCATAGTGTGTAAAATTCTGCTGACTCAGTAAATGCGGACTTGCATACTTACACTGGCACTAACCCCAGCAGAAAAACTGTGAGCTTCATGGAATGGGCTGTTATAGCTGCAAAGAGAGGACCAATTCCATATCGATGCCTGTGGATTTATAACGGGATGTTGTAAAAGTTCCCGTAGGTGTAATTTTCAGACGTCCCGATACTTTTGTCCATACAGTGTAGCTGCATTAATGTTAATGTGTGCCGTCACTGCACCAGGTCTCGACAGGCTTTCCCAGGCAGAGGAGTACTTGGCCCAGGCAGAGTGGATAGTGATGAAGGCACCAGAGGGCGGCCCGGTAGTTCGTCACCAGCTCCACCGGAACCTGGCTGGGCTGCACGCTGCCACGGGAAATTTGGAAGAGGCCCTGTTTCACCTCGCTAACGATGTGAGTTAACATGCAGGGGTTAAAAAGCCATTCGCTTACACAGTAACCCCGTGAGGTCGATGAAGCCTTTAATGAGTTTGTCCATATTTTATACGCTGTCGTTTTATCCTACAGGTTTACTACGCCAGTGAAGAATTTGGCTTGGACAGCACTGTGACTGGTGGTGGCTACATTCTAATGGCAAATATATTTTTCAAGCAAAAGAAATTTGACATTGCAATGTCCTTGTGCACTGAGGTAAGAGGTGTGGGATGGCATGATAGATAAGAACCACTGCATTTAGGCTTTTCTTAAAAAATATTTTCATGACCATGAAATGATGATGGTTGGATATTCATGTATCTTTTTGCTCACAGTGGTCTGATGGGAGTGTTTCTTTGTGGTCTGAGCATGTAGGTGGCTGGTGTTTGGCACTCTCACCTGTGCAGAATCCTAGAGAGTCACATGCAGAACTACAGCTCACTTCACAATGCAATCGGTGGGTAAAATATATGCAAACTTTTCATGAGTAAATGTAATTATTTTTGGGCTTTAGGTATACTAGTAACATTATCTAATACTAAGCATTTTAAAATGAAAAAATACATGATTTCAGTTGCGAAAATGAAAAGCATTTGTGAAATTCTTTTATATCTTTTTAAATTCTAAGCATTATCATCTTCTGGTAATTGCCTGTATATCCTTCGGAATAAGATCCACCACAGCACACCATCTATCACATTTTTCTCCAAGCTGGGAGCAGATTTGAGCTTCACACACAGATGGGTGACTAAGTCGGCCGTTGATGGCTGCATCTCTGTCACCTGCTCCCTGCTTCGCTGAGGGGAAAAGCTCATTAAAAGCAAAGTGACCTTTAATGCTTGTACTTTAACTGGACCGTACGCTGACTCACAGGCACCTGGCCCAGCCGGTTCTTTTGGGCTGGACTGGCGGAGTGCTATGCAGCGATGTTCTGGCTCCTGTATTGTTTTAAGATGAATACATTTGCATTGCGTGTCAGAATGTGATTTGTATCATGTGTTATGTTGCTAATAGAATATGCTAATGTATTCATGTACATGTATGTCGGTTGGCATATTGTGGTCAGTCACGCTATAATTAGCATTTAAATATGCATTGCTGTTATACAGTGTTGGGCATTTCAGGTCCAAAAGCTACAAATCCAGACCATGATTTTGTTTCTACCCAGCAGCTGAATACTCTGTGACCATGACTCCTTATGCTGAAC
>JABFDZ020000109.1:3516938-3527371 GCA_019775955.2 Pollimyrus isidori
TGTGTGTGTGTGTGTGTGTTTATTTGTCTTAATAGTATGGAAAACTTACAAGAAATTCTGTTGATATCTTCTAGCAATTGAGAGAAATAATGCATGTTCCGGCTCCCAATTTTAAGTTACTTTTGGCAGCTTAGCCAATATATCCCTGAAACAGACCCGTCTGAGAAATTATAATCAGCCACTTTTGGGGTGGGATGTCGGATGGAGAGCTCCTGACACACGTTCACGCACACACACACACATACACACACACACCATACCCTGCTCCATATCACACCCAAGCGTATTACAGTTTCACACAGTTTGTAAAAGGACCCTTGATAGCTTTTAATCTTTTAATGTTGTTATTTTTTTTGTCAAAGTAGCTCTCTGCCATTGTATTTAACTGAAAATTTTAATGTAAGTGGTTTTATGGCAGTCCATACATAAGTACGAGTTGTCCATAAATCGGGCGTTCTTAACTCGGGGACTACCTGCGTATAATTCACTTTTATGAATCTGATAGGGGAACGTATGAAATCATTGGTCTTTAACTTTGCCTCTGGCAAGTTGAATGTTTAATTAGTCTTAATTGAATTATTAATTGAATTGCATAGGTTTATATCATATCAATTTGAATATGTTTCGGGATCAGCTGTCAATACTTATAGTGAAAAGGAGTAATTTTTGATGAATTAATGATAAATGTAGATGTCTTAAATTTGCGTATGAGAATCAGAATGCCTTGGCTGAAATCTAATCAGTCATGGACTAAACAGTTGAGGAGTTTAATTGCTTGATTGGTTTTCTGCTTTGTGTTGATTTTTGGATGTTCTTGCTCGTGTGGATTTCCTACCACAGCCCAAAGACATGCAGCTACGCTAATTGGCTTTCTAAGTTGCTCATAGAGAATGTGAGCCCATCTCCTTCAGTGGGACTGGCATCCCATCCAGGTTATTCCCAGCGCTGAGTGGGATAGGATGCAGGCCTTTCCACAACTCTAACCAGGTTACTCTGCTAGGAGATGGATGGGTGACCGCTAGTCTTTGCCTCAGCTTGCGCAAATTCAATATGATTTGGAAAAGTATAGCAGCGAGGGCTTTTGTGCGCTGAATGATGCAATTCGTTTTATTAATCAGGGATAATTAGGTACGAGCTTAGCTGGAACTTGAGCCGCCACTTTTGGTGGCTCTTGCATGTAGTTGTGGCCCTTGGTGGCGTCGAGCTGGCATGTTGTCTGCTGCACCCTCTCCCCATGTAACACCCCTGCGTGTGTTGCATTATTTAGGATTTCTCTCTGCCGCGTCTCTCCAAGGTGGCACAGTAGCGCATTTTCACCGCAGTATTTTCGCAGAACGTAATGCCTGTGCCTCTCGAACGGAATCCATACACTTTAATCTCTAGGTTTCGCCTCTCGCTGAAATAACTCGCTGAGAGATGAAGGCAGCAGGATCTCAAAGTGCTTTTTTTGTGCGTTCTACTGCGCTAAGCGTGGCATTGAGCCTGCCCCTGACCGCAAAGTTGAGATTTTCTGGGGGCGGTCCAGGCTAACAGTGGTACAGCCTCCAGCCGTCAACCTGTGATAGGAATACAGATTAGCGTTAAGCCTCTTTCGTTCATTTCTTTATTTAGCCGATTATGCTTCCCTCACATCTGCTTAACGTCCTTGATACTGGATTACTTGTGCTACTTGTGTTTAGTGCCGTTTGTTTGTCCCGCACTTTTACTACGTCGAAGACCAGAAGTGAGCGACAGCTTTAATTGAATGAAGCCAAAGGTGCCGCCTGGACGGAACGTGTGGTAATTTCTGTGATAAGCCTTTTCCAGCAGGCAGTGGTGCTGTGATGGAATTGCTTGTCTCTTGGTGACTAGGCCAGAGGGGCTAGATTGTTTAATTTCGGAAGGTGCATTCTAATTAGACAGCGCAGGAAGTAACCATTAAGGGTGCGGATAAATGGCTGCCAAGTAAACAGGCTTATTTATTTATTTTAATTAACATGTAGTAGTTTCTGTGTGTTCCTGTTTAATAGGCTCCTTCTAGGGTGCACTGCACCCCATGGTGTTCGGATGTCATTTCCTTATTAATGTCATCTCTGTGCCAAACTTTCAGACTTCTGTGGCTGGGCGCTTCTGTTTTTTTGTTTTTGCTGTGATAGGCTTTTTAAGATGGCTTCAGCGCTGGATATGAGTGTAGGACCTGCACTAGCCGCTTCACGATGTCGAAGACCGTTGCATCACGCTGCTTAGGGCATGTTTCTCAAAGTGCAGGAGGGCAGGCAATGGGAGCAAGTACTACAAGCGGTATTTTTCTGTAGTGTGCTACGTATTATGGTTGCCTGATATTTATCTGGAGCACCGAAGCAGCATTCAGGAAAGTTAAACACTCGTCCCTTTTTTGATTACTCGCCCATAGGGTTTATCGTACAGTTTTTAGGGCGCGTTTTGTTTCATTATCTCACTGAAGAATGACAGACCCCAGAATTTTCCGTCACCCGTGTGGAATGGAATGCATGTGAAGGATTTGGTAAAGATCTCCAAGTCGGTCACCAGAAGCCCCAGTCCATAGCAGTGGCTCCTCCATGCTTGAGGCTACAAACCACGCATGCAGAACCAGTCCTGCACCCTCCCTGCTTCCTACCAGAACCTGGCAGTTGGACCCAGGATAATGATGCTCTCAAGGAAGTTTCCTCATTTTTGACTGACACATTTTTTTTTTTTTGTTTTTTTTTTCTTTCCCCCTAAATTCCTTTAAATCGGCTGCTTTGGAAAGTCTATGAAATAAACATATGGTCGAGCAGCAGCAACCCAGAGTGGATGAAGAACTGATCAGATGGTCACTGGTTTCATTCCCAGTAAGCTGGGAGTCTTCCGTTGTACCAGTACCATTGTGCATGTTATGGAATATAAATTGATATGAAAAAATCCTGTGGTGTTCTACACTGGCACCCAATAAGTTGTCAAATTCGCTAGCTTTGGTCTTTTCACTGTGTAAATGAGTCTGTGTGTATGTCTGTGTATGTGGTGCACGTGTAAATCTGCAGTTTTCTTTGGGATTAACAAAGTTTCTGTCTAATCTGTGTAGGAAGTAAAATGTTATGTTTCTAATGGGAACTATTTCTGCAATGTAGCAGCCCTGCACTTTGAAAATCCGCACATAATCTGCCTCGTATAGCTAAACAGAACTTTGGTTGTGCACGATTAGCAGCAGGTTCACTTTTGCACTGTTGACGCTTATCCAGAATCCTGCGTGACTGCGGTGGAGGCCACTGCTATTCGGCAGCCTGACATCACAAGATGTCCTGTTGTCCTTGTGACTCGGCCAGTGAAGATGTGTTTGTCCGTCTGTGTACAATATTTACATTGTGTACGCCACATTTCCCTGGAAAATGTTTACCTTCTGAGGACATTTTTTCAGTCCCTGCATGGATAATCTGAATTTTGTAAAAATGTGTGAATTTAATTGCAAATCTAAAAACTCTCTTACTTATAGTTAAGGTTAGGACTGGGTAAAGATTAGGGTTGTCATGGTTGGGATTAGGGTTTTTTCTGTTGAAATGAATGGATGGTCTCCACAAAGATGAATACGGGTAGGTGTGTGTGTAGGCCTGTTGCGATAAACGATAAATCAATTAATTGCACGATAATTAAAACGAGGACAATATTTTTTCCGACCGTGATAATTTTCATTTGCACGCTTGTTTGTTTTCCTCGTGTCTCTCTCTCTACCAAATGGGAATATCGGCTCTTCTTAGCAAACCGGCTCAATCATCTCGGCTCACCAAGAAGAGCCGGCTCTTCCGGCTCCTAAAGGGCGCTTCTTAAAAAACCCGCCTCTCTCTTCCTTTAACCTGACGCTGATTAGCGTGACCTGATTTGAGCTTATTAAAAATAAGACACTGTCTCGTGGGCGAGCTTTTTCAGAAAACAAAGTGTTCCAGCCACAGTCGTCCTTAATGTTTAGGCAGCTCAAAAACCCGGATAATTCTATAAACATTAATAAAATGGCTCTCGAACAGGAGCCGGCTCCCATTGTTCACTAAAAAGAGTCTGCTCAAAGTGCCGTCTCGTTCGCGAACGATACCATTAGTAATGAGGCGTGAACTCTCCTGTCAGTGGGCTCTTTGCACTTCAACTTCCGTGTTTAAGGAAATGCGGCTCGCTCGTTTCCGCTCTGTGAAAACGGTATTCGTTTATACATGCCGTTTACAGGACTCGCCCAAACTTATGATCAACGACGTACATCGCTTTTGTAAATCCTTCTCCAAAGTACCGAGTAAATTACAGAAGGGCTTTAAGATGTTTGCCTTGTCTTACATCCATGGATACGATAGAGAGTCTTATTCGTTCAACTTTGTGGCTGGCGTTAGCTATATCTTACGCTAATAGATGTTACTCCCGGACAGTGATAGTGTATGCATGCGTGTGGCAATGAAGTAACTATGATCATCCCCAGTCATTCTAGCGGAGAATATTTAACTTGGTATGTCCTTTATGTGCTTAAGTACACATTGCGTTAATCTGTGTTTGCTATTCAGAATAGTATTCTTAGTGTCTAACAGAAACACGGGAACAGGAGAGGTTGCTGCTTCAGATCCGTGAAGAAGCACGACAAACAGCGTAGTGTAAAAGTATGGATGCACTGCTAATTTGTCAGAGTTCTAGTTAAAGCTGTACAATATTCAGATTTGTATAGACTCGTCAAAGCTTATGATAAACTGCCATAAAATGAGCCACGGAGACGCTGCAGGGAACACTTTCAGAAAATATAAAATATGCTGTATAAATAAAATTGAATATTTAGATACAGTATTATGCTATTATATAGCGTATTTGCACAGTTGGGTAATTTAATATAGTACAACCGTTTCAAATGCTTTTCAAATTACAGTACTGCATACTCAATGTGAAAAGCGTTTGAAACGATTGTACTACATTTTGCAATCCAAATTAGTGACGCTGTCCATTTTATTACCTATTATTCATGTAAGAAATATACACGTGTCTGACTGAGATAGAAAGAAAAAATAGAAGAAAAACTTTGTTATGATGATCATCTGATTATAATTATCAATTTCGCCCAGGCAGACGTATTCACTAAGCGATAAAGTAAAATGTGGCAATAAATTATATGAAACGTGAGTATAAATATGTTCGATTTGCCAAATTTTGCGTGGAAACTTAAAATTCGATTGTATTTTGAGGACGTGGTGCACTTAGGAAATCATTATTATTGTTTTTTTAGCTTGTGAAACACCAGTTTATCCTTTCATGTGCTCATAGTTACTCAAACCGGAAGCAAGTGAGCCGCATGACGTTTACGGATATGACGTCACTGCGATGTTACTGTTTATCGCGATAATTCCTGGGACAATTTATCGTCCAGCAGAATTTGTTATCGTGACAGGCCTGTCTGTGTGTGTAATGTAAAGAAAATGCAGATGGATGCCATGAGGAAAGTGAGCCCCATACTTGTGGAGTCACCCCTACTCCAGGAATTATCCACGAGTCACAGCAATGGCTAATAAAAATTGGGAGATCTGCAAATGTCACCAATTAAACAGCCAAGTCATTAGGAGCTACTGTCGATAACTCAGAGGGAGACGTTAGAATTCGGGTGTTAGTACTTTTATTCTCTTTCTATTCTTTTTTGTAAGTACAAAGCTAAGATGATGTTAGTTTTGCTTCTGTCAGTCAGTCTCTGATGTGTTCAGTGTTGCTTTTCCAAATAACAGCAGGCAAAGACAATGAGCAATGAAATGTTTGACAGATTGTTTTTTCCTTAATGGTTGGCGTCATATGGCTGTTGCCCATGTTAGTCAGGGAGCATAACGTGTCCAATCGCCTGATAGGATAAAGGTTTGTGATTTAACTCTGAATGGGGAGTCTCAGAAGATGCCTATGAATGTGGCAAGTGATTTATTCCAATTAAACATACATTTTTATAGTGTGTGGAATTTACTATGCTGGGGACCTTTGCAAATTAGTTTTGAGTGAAGAGGCTTAGATTAGTCTGTATTGAAGTGTTGTCATAAATGCTGAGATTGAATGCGTCTTGGATTTTTCTGTGGTGAGAATTGTATATGTGGGTGCTACCTTTTGGGAAAACTTGGTCATGTTTATTTTTGCCATTAAGAACGGTGCTCTGTACGAAGACTTAACACCGTGGCGTTCATCTTATCTCCCAGTTCAGGTTTTGAAGTGTGTTGAAATACTTGCAGTCTTTCCGACGTTAAACCTTCAAGGCTCACTGTGCGTTTTTGCCCCCGGCGATATGTAGATACTCCTCGCTTATGCGTTCAGTCAACCTGGGGACCGCTTATCTCATCTGTCAGTCAAGATGCACACTAACCACTGCTTCCAGCTTCACCCGCATTCAGAGGTATCTGAACAGCATCTCTGTCACCTGTGACTGAGAGTAAACGTCAGGATGAAGATTATGACCCTGCTGTTATTCGATCTTTTACGAATATTCCTGGTTCGGTTGCGTCATCAAATTAAGGTTGACCGGCATGTTATTTCTGCAGGCCGGACTAAGTACGTCGCACTTTTTCTCTGAGTTCCCTCTGCTGTTCTTCAGACCAATCAGCATCCTCTGCCTTGTGCCTATAATCCGGCCGCTAGCCAATGAGTTGTTCTGGCATCAGACCTGCATCTCTGCAGCTCTCCACAACAGGAGGCAACTTGTTTTGCCCCTACGAGAGGCCGGGAGCGTGCGGGCAGTGCCTCTGCGAGAGGCCGGGAGCGTGCGGGCAGTGCCTCTACGAGAGGCCGGGAGCTTGCGGGCGGGCAGTGCCTCTACGAGAGGCCGGGAGCATGCGGGCAGTGCCTCTACGAGAGGCCGGGAGCGTGCGGGCAGTGCCTCTGCGAAGGCTGGCAGTGAACAGGTGGTATGGGGGTTACAAGCATGGGGCTGGAGCCAAAAGGCTACCTCTTTTCTGCCATATTATATGCTATGGAAGCAGAACACAACTGACTGTGGCTAATTCAGGGCCTCCTGTTTTATTGTAATAGGCAGAACAGTGGCTGCCTATTGACACAGTAATGGCTGTACGCAGCCTTAACACTGACCAGCCCACCTGTAGCATAGCTTTTCACTCCCTTTTCTCCCTAGTATGTATTTGTTAGATGCATCTGCCCTTTCGGCTTTCTGGCCATGGTAGCAGGTAGCGGGATGCAGAGCGGAGCATGTCGCAGGTTATGGCTTAAGTCAGACAAAAAACTGCTGGCATGCTGGTGGTCAATTGCCTTATAGGAGTGTCCGCTGTGCAGGATTTCAGCTAATATCACCTCCATCGATGGGAAGAAGCATCAGATGAAAATATTGACAAGTAAGGTTTATGGGAACATTGATAATTGGACTGAAAAGCGGTGAAGATCGTCTCTGCCAAGCTACGATCAGTTTTGTTTTATAATCATGTTTACTAAGGGAGAGGGTGACAGTGCATAAATGTATCATGCAAAGCAGAGTAGCAGCATAAAAGATGGCATGATCATGTTAAAAGTTAAGGTCAAAGAGATTCTGGAGTAGTCTATCCAGTACCGGTATATTTGAACTCGTCCCCTGTCTGCACAGTGGATACTCTTGCTGTTATTCCTTATTCATTATGACAGCAGTGTATGATTTCTAATCTAAAAGTGATGCTCTGGCATAAACTGAAATAGTCTCCTCAGTGGCTATAAAGCTGTCTGTAAGCATTTTCTGCTGGATCACACTGGAGTAAATTACAGAAAGTTGTCTGTCATGCTTTTGTACTCGTCCTAGGCTAGTTTAGACTGGTTGATCTTGTGTTCTGTAATGCCCTGGGCCGTCAGAGTAGTGGGCCTGGATCTCACTCCACAACGCCTTTGGTATCCGTCCAGTATCCTTATAGAGCACAGCGATGAACTGAACAAAACAAATGTCCAGATGTACAACAGAGAGCCCCCAAGGAGAGTCCCATTTGGTAGTTTGGTCTGTTTCCGGGGCCAAGTAGAACTGCTGAGTGTGTCGCCAGCCCTTTATTGGCGCGTTGGTAGAAAGCGACGTTTGCGATGTGTACATGCCTGCGGACCGCCAGCTTTGTGGTGAATGACGGGCCGTGCTGGGCGGCCATGTTCGCCAGGTGATACTGCAGCCTCCGCGCTCTTTGTAGAACAGCGAGGTGAGTCTGACTTGACCTTCATCTGCCATTGTGTCACGCTAACCCTGGAGGAAGCAATTAACAAAATAATGGATTTTTGCTACCTATTCAACTGAATGATTCTGCCAAGGTTTGAATGAAAAGCAATAATCTGCTGTAGCCTTGATGCCTTCATGTTTCCTGGGTCTCATTTTCCGTATTTACCCGCTGTCCAGGTATCTTGCTCATGTTCAAGCTTTTCTGCATCACTGTTAAACACTCGGTGGGGACAGATTGTGACTCGGTGGGTTAGGTCCCTATGGCCGCGATCGGAAGGTTGTTGGTTCAGATCTTGTTGTGGGCAGAGTAATTTCACTGTTAAGCCTTTGATCAAGGCCTTTAACCTACAGTTGCTCCCAGGTCTTGTTGACCATACCTTCTCAATTGCACGTTGCTTTAGAAAAAAAGCATCTGCTAAATAGATGTCTGTGAATATATAAATGTGTTTTCACTAGTGGGTTTCATCATGTCTCATCATGTATAGTTAGAAACGTTTTCCAAGGGAAAAACTGGATGAAATAAGTCAAATAAAGGATTGAGGCACCTTGTGGCTCACTGGGTTAGTACTGTGTGCCCCTGATCCCATTGTTACTAGTTCAGTTCCCAAGGTCAGCAGAGTGATACCACTATTGGGCCCCCAAGTAACACTCTTCTCCCTCACTTGCTCCAGGAACTGGCTAATGCTACCTTCTCAGTTGCATGTGTCTTTGGATTTGCTATATTAATAGAATGTAAATGAACGAAGCTTTGAATGATGTTGGAGTTATTAAAATGTATACAGTTCTCCAGGGTGGCACAGTGGTTTTGCGGTCTTGTCCCTTCTGCGGCTTTTCTTCAGGTGTTTCAATTTCCCCTTGTAGACCAAAAACACGCCACTCAGTGAATTTGTGCAAATATGTAATGTAACCCGAAATCATCGTGAAGTAGGAATTGTACTCGTGACTTTCAGTTGATTAAACATTAATGAGGTGGGTAGGACTTAATGTGTGCTGTACCCGATGACGGCCAGACCTCGATCTGGGTAGTGTTCTGAAAGATGGCCACTCAAAGGAGCCTCGTGGGGGTGTGCCACAGTTAATGCGGTAAGCCCCTCCTGTTCCGTGTTCCTGTGTCTCCCGAGTCTGGGTAATGCACCAGGTGCATTTCCAAGGAAATGCGAATAAGTGTGCAGCATGAGGCAATAAGTTTGATTCACAGCGGAGTCCTTTATCTCTGTCACAAAGCAGGTCGTCACGCTCGAGAGGAGATTCCACAGGTGTCGCTGTTTGGGCCCATTATTATACATTACTCTGCGGGAATTCTGAAACTATCTTATTTGTAGAAAAAATGGCAAAAACGTACATAGCGATTCATTCGCACCTGCTCTTGGTTGGGTTTTTGGCTTAGTCGGGCCTGACTGTAACTCAGTAAGTACCTTGACCTCCTCCTTGGCCGGCCCGAAAAATCTGGTATTTATGGACGTGCTTTGCCCCCTGAGACTTCCATTTTTGGCACCTGACAATTTATTGATCAGCCTCATCCTCTGAAAAGTGCGGCTGGAATGTTGGCCAGCATGATAAATGGCCGCTTTTGTTGACATTTGATTTTTATTCCCCCCCCCTCCCCTTTCTTTCATACCTTCATCAGATCTCGTCAACACTAACCGTGTTTCTGGATTTAGGGCCGTACTGGTGAGAAATGCTCGATTTTATTGGCCCGAGCATTCAATAATCTCTTGCCCGACTTCAATACTTTTTTTGTATTGAATTTAATGGTAATTGTGAACAAAATGCCTTTTGCAAAGTGGTTAAGACTGAAAGTTAGTGATTTTTGGTCCCTCCCCCCCCACCCACCTTCTCAATAGTGAAAAAATGACTTAAGGATTGCCCCCCTTTTTCTGACTGAATGTAATGGAGATGGTGTAATGCTCAGATCGCTCACATATATGCTGAAGGTGAAGCACAGCATGTACATTTAAAAGCATTAACAGTGTTTAAGAATCAGGGAGGAATGTCTAGGGGCATGCGTCAGTATTGAGGGACCGGGAGCAGTGTCCAGCTGCTGGCCACCTTCTTCACTGAGTTTCTCCTAAGATCACCATAGCTAATCTATGGCATTTTGATCCCAGCTCACATCTGTGTTTAAAATATAAACATGCACGCATGCACACTCCAAAGTGTTTAAAATATAAACATGCACACATGCACACTCCAAAGTGTTTAAAATATAAACATGCACGCATGCACACTCCAAAGTGTTTAAAATATAAACATGCACGCATGCACACTCCAAAGTGTTTAAAATATAAACATGCAC
>JABFDZ020000109.1:3527471-3539552 GCA_019775955.2 Pollimyrus isidori
GCATGCACACTCCAAAGATTTTGTGTATTGGCTTCATGATGAAACAATAGCAGTCAGTGTTTTTATGTGTATGTTTTGCAGGAACATCTGAGCAGTGAGATGCTGCTTGCTTGGCATTAACCCTTCTCTGTGCTGAATGCAGCTGTTCTTCGAGTCCTGCTGATGATTGTGTGGGGTTTCCCTCTTTCCATATCGGGGGCCCTGTGAACTAGGGCTGCAACTAACGATTATTTTGATAATCGATTAATCTGTCGATTTATTTGTCCAATTAATCGATTATTAATCGGGGGGGGGGGGGGTATTTCCAGCACGTTTTGCACGCTCGCGAAACGCCATAGACCTTAGTGACTGATCACTGCAGATAAGATGATTGGTGAGGAAAAACCCTTGAACAGCAGGTGGAAAATTTCGTTTTAAAATGTGTCCGCTTGTGTACACATACTACAGTGATGAACTGTAAATAAGATAAATAAAATAGTTTGTTTAATAAAAGTACAACATAAAATAAAAGTACCTGTCCTATAGGAAAGGTAGCCTTAAATGACTTCTGTTGTGATCTGGCGCTATATAGAAAATAAAATTAAATTAACTCGGAGCGCCCCCCTTCCAGGGAAGATGGTGGTGCAGAAGGCAGTGCTATCGTTTGGCAACCAGAGGGTTGCCGGTTCGAGCCCTGCTTCCTCCTGACCCCATCAAAGTGTCCTTGAGCAAGACGCTGAACCCCAAATTGCTCCCGGCGTGCAGGTTGGCGCCTTGCATGGCAGCCTCCGCCACCGGTGTGTAAATGGGTGAATGTGAGGCATGAACTGTAACGCCCTTTGAGTACTCGGAAGAGTAGAAAACCGCTATATAAATGCAGTCCAATTACCATTTAATAGAATGGTAGGGTAAACACCTTGTGTTATATGCAGTCACATTAGATAATAGCCGATTGTGTTGACATCTTTCCCAGACAACCACGCCTTCACCTGTGTCGATGTGCACATATGTGTATGTGGCGGGTAACAATTGGCAGTAACGTCATTGGTCACACTTGAAGTGAGAAGTATGCAATCCGACAGCAAGCGGCTCATTAATAGGAATGTTCTCAGAATTGTGGTCTCAGCTGGCCTCGAAATACTAAAATCTCGAGTCTATGACAAGAACGATAACAAATACGGCAGATTCAAAGACAAGATCGAGATCTTCAACAACCGGTCCCGAGTACTACTACATTTTGATATTACTATAAACTTCTGCCATGAAGAAATGAAGCAGAAGGTGAGTAAACGCTGTTTTGTAAATTTAAAAGGTGCGTAAACGGCGTTTATGTGCATTAATGTGCATTTGCCCTCCACTACACTACCGAATGAAGGATTCACGTTAAATAATCCGAGTGATTGCATGAAATAATCCAAAAACTCCACAACGTCACATAATACGTCAGCGTTATGTGATTTTTAATCGATTCAGTCGATTAGTTGTTGCAGCCCTACTGTTCACTCAATGGCAGCACGAAAATGCCCCCTTGGTGCCCTTGACCGTGTCTTACTGGCAGCACCCTTTGTTGATGGAAGACACCCACGGTATATTTTAAAGTCACCTCATCATTTTGTCCTCTGTCTACAGCGGGACATCAGTAGAATGTAATGTGTCATTTTCTGACACCAAACCTTTAAATCAAAAGTGCTTTCTTTCTTTGCACCTGAATGGAATGACAGTTTGTGGGACCCCCGTGCACATTCATTATGGAATAGCAGTTCATAATGCAGCTCCTGTTTGTTTTCTCTGAAAGGATTTAGGTTATGAAGGTTTGAGGGTAATTTGCGCTTTGTAGTACCAGTCTGTGCTGAAATAATCCACCGACCCCATATCTAATGACAAAGTCCAATCTCACCCTTTAAGTAGCTCTTAATTTTAAGTGAAGTACTTGTATTATACAGTGAATGTGTTTTTTTTAAGCTGATTTAATTTGAATATAGTATAAAATTCTGTTGGTATTCTCTTCTTACTTTGTGGCAAATCCTTCGTTAGGCTGCATGGATATGAGGGCTGGGTTTCCGTAGCGAGAGCGAATCCCATCTCAGCCTAGCCCAGTGACTATGCTGATGTGACCTCCCACCAGTCAGGTACACCATTGTGGAGATGCAGCGTATTCATGGGGCATCTTTACTGAATTAACTAGCACAAGGCACACTCACTGGAGCGTCAGACTGTCAGCAGCAGCGCAGGCTAGCGTGTGCTGCATAAAATTAGCTGCTGATTTGTAACTCATGGATGAATAGATTAATTACACCTCAAGGTCACCTAGTGCTGTTTAGGCGGGCTTAAAATGTTGCTACAGTATTTCTTTCCACACTTTCCACAGGTGTGTGGTCGGGGTATTGATTTTTTTGCTCTTTAAAAAGTTCTGTAAGCTTTTTTTTGACGGAGCACTTGGTTTTTATTTATTTACCGTCTAATATGAAATGTGTGCCGTGTCAGTCCCTGATGGGTTTCTGTTCATGGGTAATTCTGTGCAGATATTCACCTTGTCAGTTTATTTACCAAAGATTAGGTATCAGTTTGTCATGCTCTCGGGTCAGACCCATTCCAGCCGGCTCTTTTTGCAGAGGTGTGGAGGTGGTGGCGGTTTGGCTTGTAGACTATTATGCTGTAGTTGTTGAACCAGGTGTTGAAAGATTAATCATTTCAGTTAATGAGCTACATTGTTTGCTGTTGGGCTTAAATAATGCAGAAATCCCTAAGTCACCAAAGGATGACAAATTGTTGGGCCACTTTGGCGCCCCATGGGCTGAGGGCTTCCTGCCTGGTGCCTCTTGACCTGTTGGATCAGGGCCAATTACAGCCTGAGGAGGGCTGCTGGTGACCCTGCTGTCTGCTGTAGCGGTTTAGCCATAGTGTGCCAGGTGAGTCTACATGTTCCTTCTCAAGCGACGCCGGGCCGCCCGGCCCAGTGTGCAGTCTTGTGTCTGCCTGTGCTGGAGGGTAGGGCTGTTGAAATGAATCTCATAATCGATGCATCGCGATGCAGACGTGGACGATTCTGCATCGATGCCGTAACAGAACATAATCGATTTTATCATAATGACATCGCTTGGTGATTTCCCGACGGCGGTTCCGGTAGTGACTGTGGCTGCCTGATCACAGCACAGCGCTGCACCGTGCAGGAGGAATGGCGGTTTAGATTATTTCTCTCCGAGTCAGAACTCGGATGAAAACGGCACGAAACGTCGCGAAAAACGTCACTTCCCGTCGGAAACACGCCTCTTTTATGACGTTGATGTCAGATTTTGTTGTCCGAGTTGCCTCTGTGATGTAATTTCAACATGGTGGCTTACACATTCAGCAGTAATTCTATATTTATATATATATATATATATATTTATAAATCTTTAAAGATGTTTATTTTGTTAAATGTATTAATAATAGTTATAAATGTAACTGCACGTGTTCGATTTAGAGTACCATATCATGACCGTAAACAGTATCCTATCATGCAATATGAGTTTTTTACTTGTTAGTGTTTTTGGTTTGTTTGTAGTTTGTTTGCCTCTCGCAAAAAAAAATATCGCTATGAATGTGCTAAAATATTTTATAAAACTTCTTGTTTGTTTGTCTCCCGGAAAAAATAATCTCACTCCAAATCTGCTGAAATATGAAGCAACAACACACAGCAGCGCGTTCATGGAGGCAGCCATGTTTGTTCCGAGATGTGGGCAGCTCACAGTTCCTTTTTACATTTTTATAAGCTATGTCTATATTCTTTGTTTCTGTTTACAATTTAATATAATGTCACAATTTCTGTTTACATTTTCAGGTTAAATAACGGGAGCTTACATCTCACTGCTTGTATTTTTATTTGAAAATATGATGTGAAGTAATGTAGAAAAATTGATGGGATGCATCGCCATGCATCAAGATATCGAATCGCTGCCATGATAATTGTAATCGCAGTACATAGCGTAATTGTAATCGCAGTACATTAGCGTAATTGTAGTTCACACCTCTACTGGCGAGCAGAAGTGATATTCACTTGGGTGGCTTATTGGAAGGCCAACTTCACCTCACAGCCTTTTTTTGTGGTAGTGAGAAATTTGTAAAGATATTCGAGTTAGTTCCCCAGCCATAGTTCCCTAGTCCTTTTACCCTGAGCATCACCCACTTTTAATGCCCCATATTTTTCCTAGCACAGCAGTGCATTTTATCGGATTCGAACCAGTAAAATTCAGGATACGTCTGCGTTCTCCCCCCACATGTTCTGATTGGATGGGTGCGAGGCAATCATGTTCGTGTTCGGTTTCCTACTTGATGTTTATCCCTGGTGAACGCCCCCACCCCTGGAGAATTGTTCCTGGAGTGAAGGTATTTGACCCCCTCCATTTTAAAGGTCCTTGAAATTTTGTATGGCGTAATAAACTGGTCCGTAGGCATTAAAAGTTTGTGAAGCCCTGCGTCGGAGCGATGCCCAAGAAAACGAAGTGTGGGGAGAGGAGAGCTGGAAAATGCAGCTGCGCATGATAATCCAAAGCAGCGAGATGCTGTAGTTCGTCAGTAATCGGTGATATAAGGGTTCAGCTCTGCCATCTTCATAAATGCTTCTGAAAGTGGCACATGCCCTGAGCTGCGTCTGCATAATGCACTGATCATGCTGCCTGTGTCCTCAGAGCCCTTCCTCTCCAAGCCAACCCCCCCTCCCCCAATACCGCAGAATGATTGCCAGGTTAATTATGGAGGGGTGGTGCTGTTTATTTTTGTGGAGATGGGAGTGTGCACTTTTAATACGTCAGGCCAACTGTGATGTTGAGCTGTCTGTGAGGGAATGTGGGGGGGATTATCCGGCCCTAAGGAGGCTCACGCTGGGGTTCTCTCTCTCTCTTGGGGCGCAGGGGCTGCCCTGTCTGTGAGGGAATGTGGGGGGATTGTCCTGCCCTAAGGAGGCTCACGCTGGGGTTCTCTCTCTCTCTCGGGGCGCAGGGGCTGCCCTGTCTGTGCCGCCAGTGCAGCATGTCTTGTGCACAGAGCTGCTTGCCTGCACGTCATGGGACGTCTGTGGGAAATCTGTTTTAGATTATAGCCAGTTAGGCGAGCGCGTCCCGGACGTGCGCGGAAGCATGGAGCGCGTCGCCTTCTTCCTGAGCACAGTCTTTAGCACTAATTTGTCAAACCCTTAAACAGACCTTAGCCATGCATAAGCTGCCCATTGGCTGTTACAGTGTCTGCTGTTTTTTTTTTAAAAAACGATGAGTCATTGGGGTGTCTCTCTCTTTTTCTCTTTCCCTAAAGCTTGTTCTAGCTATTTGTTTTGTTTTTTTTTTTAATAGATGCTCCTCCCTTGGTCTGTACCTTGAGGCCTGGAAAAAATGAGGGATTTCTAAAGAGCCGTATCGTAGGTGAGGGGGTGGTCTCCACCTAGCCCCGCCCCACCCTCACAGTCTTTTCAGGAACGCAGAATGCCGTTGTGGCGTAGAGCGAGACCCGAGTTTCGCCCACAATTGCGGGACTTAGTTGCTAGGCTACCTCCTGTTTATCTTGACTCAGTTTTGCAAGGTGTGGCCGACCTAACGTGTTGTGACCATAAGGTGCTCGAATCTGGACCAGGAGAGGTCCTCCAGTTTGTCATCACTAGTCCAAAGCAACGTAGAAGCTTAGCTAGGCTAGCTACCAATGAATGTTCAGGTACAAGTGTAAGCAGTAGCTGGTGTGGGAGCTATACAGCTTCACAACAATGATTACACGATAACTTCTCAATAAGTAAGCAAGACCCCAATGAGACTATTCAAGGAACAGAATTGCAACATTAAGAACAATATTTGAAAGTAAAGAGACATTGGGTTAGTACGGGAACTCATGGAACAGATGAGTTCTTGAAGATGGACAGGGATCCTGGTGATCGGACGTTTCTTATAAATTCATTTCACCATTGTGGAACCACATGAGAACCGTTTGGAGTGATTCTTCTCATGTGATGGAGGGAGTTCCAAATGGAGTTAGTTTGTTGACCCATGGTAGCAAGATGGGTCATAGGTCTTGAGGTGCATTTTGATAATAAGGACTTGCACCTGCCCTTCTGAGATCCGAGGAGATGAATGTGTTCCGTTTTTTTGGGTCATGTGTAATATCACCTGGCCCAGAGCCAGTCGGAATGCTCAACTGCAGCCTCCCATATATGTGTGGGCTGGAAACCTTATGCTGACTGGCAGAATGGTCGTCTTCTTTGTTCTTTCATCTGGACGAATCTCATGGCCTGTATGAGCTCTGAAAAAGCCCACAGCAGCTGAAGGATCTCATTTCCAAAAAACACGCTCCTTCAGTGATGACTGCAGGCGGCTCCTTGTCACAGGTGATGTCATGTTTCTCGGCTCAAAATCCTCGGAACGTTACCATGAGCACACGGTCTCAGTCAGATTTTTACCCCACGCCCCATACATGCCATACAGATTAAAAATCTGCGTGGGAAATGATGGTTGAAAGCTTAACAAATATTATTAATGGAAACGCTCTGGTAGTCAGTTATGAGGTCTTTTTTTTTTTTTTTTAGTAGCTTTTACACCACAATGGTTTGTCTATACGTCAGCAAACGGATAAGCCCTGCAGATAGCTGAGAAAGTTAACTTTCTTACGAGGAACATGCAAGCCACTCCAGAAGTCAGAAGCTTCTATTGTGGTGGCTGCCTTCTGGATATTCATCAGAAACGGGGGTCTGAATGTCAGCTGGATTTTTTTCCGTGTGAGTTTCTCATTTCTTCGGTGAAGTAGACGTCTGTCTCCACTGAGGGTCATCGCTTGGAAGCCCTTCCGCTTGCCATTTGTATTACGCCTTATTAAACTCCTTCGTCACCATAAACGCAACATTCCACTCACTCACAGTTATGCTGGGTTATTGATGAATTGACTCATCATGGCAGGCGGTGGAATGAACAGAACCTAGATTATTGTTTGCGGAAAGTCACTGTATGGAAAGCAATATAACTGCTGCCGAATTCTGTATACAGTGATACCTCAGTTTTCGAACTTAATCCGTTCCGGACTCCAGATCGAGTCCTAAAAATATCGAGTTATGATCTAATTTTTCCCATAAGGAATAATTAATTGGTTGCCGACCCCCCAGAATTACACCTAAATATGTTTTTTTTTTTTTTTTTTTTAAAGCTTCCAAAATGATAAAGACCTTATCCAAGCATTACCTCTGTCTTGCCCCGATCGTCCCCTCCTTCCGTGTGCCAACCGAGGTACAACTGTGTTTTGTGCACATTGTGATTGCTGCCAATATCAAGTAGAGGTCTGCCAGTCTTGCCTGTAACGACATCTGGAGGAAAAAATGCACATGGAAGGGTTAGTTGCACATGGAAGGGTCCAACCCCTGAGGACATGGTGGGCTGTTCCTGGGTCTGGTCTCCACCAGTATCTTATGGCGCTTTTCCATTGGCACATAGGAACCAGCTGTGCCCAAGCCATGCTGTGAAGAGAGCCTAGTTCCAGTGTGGTTCCAGCTCGCTTCGCTTTTCCACTGGCACACAGGAACCGAGCTGTGCCCAAGCCATGCTATGAAGAGAGCCTAGTTCCAGTGCGGTTCCAGCTCGCTTCGCTTTTCCACTGGCACACAGGAACCGAGCTGTGCCCAAGCCATGCTGTGAAGAGAGCCTAGTTCCAGTGTGGTTCCAGCTCGGTTCCAGCTCACTTCACTTTTCTAGTGCAGGAGGGTCAGCTTGGTAAAAGCCTTGCCAGGTTTGGAGAGTGGCAGTGATGGACCCCTACTGCAGTGGAAAACCAAAGTGAGCTGTTCACTACATTATGATTTACTGTGTACTTATTTCCACTCGCAAGTCTGTGAGAATTGCCTTCTTATGTTAGCATCAAACTTTGGCATTTTGCTTGTGTAAATCTGCATTACAAATTCCATAACATTCTGCAGCTGTATAGTACTTTAAGTGAGAGGTATGGAGTGCACATTGATACAGCGCATTGCCACACCCACCGCATGGTGACCCACCTCAGGGATGGGAACTCAAGTGCAGCCATGCTGCAAGTGATGCCTCAGCCTAGGGCCAGGAGATATCATATTGATATTGTATCGTGCATGCACAATAATCACCAGAGCTTCAGATGAATGCCAGATTTTTGCTACTAAATGGACATTTATATATTCCCACAATTTGTTAATAAGATTCGTAGTACGCCTAAAATATTAATGAGACATTTCATGACGCTCAAAAGTCAGTAATCAGTATAAACTTCCCATGTCTTTGTTTATTAAATTTGGTGAGTGGAGCACACCACATAATACTGTTTTGGTATTCTGTGGTTTGGTAAAATACTCCCAGATCGTTACTCTCTTACCTGATGTTCTTACGCTCCTCGTACTGCAAAGGGTATGTGCAGGACATCCCCGGAAGTCACTGCCTTCACACAGCAGCAAAAAAGCATGTTCAGGTTGAATGCCGCAAAAACACGTCTAAGATGGGAAAGAGCAGCTGTGCATTTTTTTTTTTGTACAAATAGCTCTTATTTCCTGCTAAATCTATCTTTTTAGAGACTAAATAACTAAGTATCGGATGTGGATCGGTCATGTATGGCCGATACCTGATCCGTCAAGTAGGTCTGGATTGGCGCCGATACCGATCCGAATATTGGATCAGTGCATCTCTAATTAATAATGAATAATATATATTCTTCAATAATTTATGTGCAGAAAACTCAGTTCATTTCTACCAATCAGAGGGTGGTGATTTGGCTCTGTTTGGTCACACTTTCCGCCCTTTTAGTAAGCAGGGAATATGTGTAAGCATGGCTTGGCTATGGTCTGGGAAATTTACAGTGGAAAAGCGTCAGTTCACGCTGTGGCTCCATTCTTGGCGGCAGTGGAACAGTAACATTTGTGGGGTCGGCATGTGGCACGCGATCGCTGCTGAGCCGCACCTCAATGGCAGAACCTCACTCTGTTCCTTCCCTGACCCCTGGGGCAAAGTCCAACCCAGTTCTTGGTGTTTCCTGGGGCGGCTGTCGCATTATATACTCGATGATCTAGCAGAAATTAACGTTTTAATCGCGTCTTTATTAGAGCTTCCATTTAAATGTGAATTTTAATTATGCGGGTGACACAGGATGGGCAGAGGAAGCGGGTTCAGGTGGCGCTTTAAACAGTGTGGCCTTGATCCGTTTTAACAGGGTTTCTGAGAGGTTTTTCGGATCATCGTGTTTTTCCAGTTGAGGCCCATTGCTTCGGGACACCTGAGAAATGAGAGAGTCTGTGTGCATGTGTCTGTGTATATATTACGTTGTTCGAATGTCCCCACGATGTAATATCAAGCTGTTATTTTGACCTTGTGGGGATATTTTTCCAGTCCCCACAATGGACAACTCTGTTTTATAAAAAGTACCTGGAGGAAACCCCAATGTGAAATGGAGCCACGGCAAAGGCTCGAACCCGGGTCCCAGAAATGTGGGCCAACAGCGTTAACCGCTTCTTCTGGATATGAACTTCTACTTTTCAGAAGAAGTGTTCTCCCAGCAGCCCTGGGTAATCGGCACTCCATGTTATCAGTACTCATCCCAGCATCCAACATTGCACATTTCAGCAGCTACTGGGTGCGAGAGAGTGACTGTGGTTTTTCTTGAGCGTGTAGAAGTTTCTTTGCACCACGTCTGAACTTAAAGGTCTGACTGATCGCAGAAGAATTCATCACATTGAGATAATTAGCAACGTTATTATCATTTTGTGTTCAAGAATGTCCTCGTGTTGGCAGAGCGTGATGAATACTGATGTGGATCACGACGCCGGCTACTCGTGTTGATAGATGGCACTTTACGAGATGGCTGGTTAGGTGGCCATTTCTGCAGTGGGAGGTCACGACTGTGGATGAGTGCAGGATACGGTTAAGTTCAAACCTTATTAACAGCACTGGGAAAGGTCATTTGAGCACAGGTGGCGGATATCTAACCGTAAAATAAAAATATTCGATAAAAAAAAATTAGTGAATATTATCTTTGTGTGTGATTTCTTTAATGCCTGAAGCCAGATGGTTAAACGCTAACTCCACATTCCTTTGTGCAAGAGCCTGATATAATTAATCACATTAAAGAAGGGCAGTACTTTGAACTGCAGTACCCACTCTGAACCGAATCGTTTAAGGTTTCATGGGCTCGACTACATAATAGCATTACTCATTCTGAATTTTAAATATGTGCCGGGTGATGGGTTGATTCAGCCTGACATTTTGAAATAATAATAAAAAAGTAAGTATAGTACTTGGAATAATAAAATCATGGCGGGTTGGAAGCTGAGAATGGCTTGTTTTGGTGAAATCTGACACAACAGCGTGGTGTCAGGGCCACGTGAAGCCCAAGACTCCGAGAGCCGCTAATTTCCGTGGCAGGGAGTGAGACTCGTTCAAAAGCGATGGCTCACAGTTAAGCTCTGGAGGAGGCCAATTTTTTTTTATTTTTCTCTTCTGAGCATTCTTAAGTGCCAAACTGACAGTCAAGATGTTTGCCTGTCTCTCCCTGGGGTTTTTCCACTCATGAAATATTTAAGTGATGTTATGCAGTCCTAGATACAGTGTATTATTCAATTCCGCAGCTGTAAGTTTTTGTGCAATCAATTTAGATTTTTTTTTTTTTGTCCCCCCATCCCACCTTGCTTATTAAAAAAAAAAACCCACCTAATTATGTTGTGTCTTGTGCATTGTGTTCCTTGGGTGGTTTTTGGGTCCCCGTGGCCCTTCTTGCTTTCGTGTTCGCGCTAAGATACCCCTGAAGTGTTTTCAGGCTCTGCGTTCAAATAGATCTGAAGCGTTCGCAGGTTGTCTTGATGGCCTGTCAAGGTGGTTAAGTGCAAATTGAAGTCACTGGCGCCGGCGAGCCAAGGCTCTGCCATCCTGCGGAGCACAGGGCCGGCTCGTGTGCCACGCCTGCCCGCACGGCACATCGCCTGTCCGCCGCCGCTGCGGTACCATGTGATCTTTCATGCGTCTATTCACAGATTGTTTCCTAAACTGAAAATTGCCCATTAGGACTCGTAATTCTTTTTAACAGGATCTCCGTACGGAGATGAACTTATCACGTTGGGCTCTACCGTTGGACCTTGGGATAGTGTCACTCGGACTTATCAGTGGGTAAGAGCAGTGAATCGTTTTGCGGGGTAAATGTGAGTTAAACAACTGGGCGTAATCAAACATCGCAAACACTGCTGCATTTAGCACAAAAGTGTGCAGAGCTTATGCATTATTGTCTTTCTCCTCGGTGCTTGAATCTGAAATGTCGTCTCCCAGTAACACCTGGGGGCTAGATGTGGTGTCATAATTTGAAAGATCCATAGCTGTGGGGGGAAAAAAAACAACTGCTAAGTGAAAAAGTGAAAATCTAAATCTGGGATCTGCCTCTGTAACTTCAGGAAGTGTTGCTTAATGATGTTGACTCTTGAGCAGCTCACACTGTAAATGATCCGGCCCGCTACCAAAACTCCAATTAAATGTTGGTTTTGGAAGCCGCCCGTAATGTGGCGCTGATGTCCTGCTGGAGAGCCCTTGAGCGGGGCACTTAACCCACATCGCTCCGTCAAATTGTCTGGCTGTACACGCAGAAGAAAAGGGTAGCATTTGAGAAGATTCTGTGGTCGAGCAGCCAAAAGTGTCGGTATAGAAAGGCGAAGTCATTCAGGTGGCTGACTTTCGGGATGGGAGCAGTGGCTTGGAGCACAGGGAGGTGCAGAGGCGTGCGGCTTCAAATCACAGCAGTAGGGTTACGTGTGTAGTTAACGCCGCAGCTCGAGCCACTGACTGGCGGCCGTGTTCCGTAACAGCCCAAGGAGGGAGAAGCCATGGGAACAGTGCCTCCCCTGCGGTGTGAAAAGGCGACAGACACGCGCGGCGTCCCCCTCCGTGGTGAGAGGCGACAGACACGCGCGGCGTCCCCCTCCGTGGCGAGAGGCGACAGACACGCGCGGCGTCCCCCCTCCGTGGTGAGAGGCGACAGACACGCGCGGCGTCCCCCTCCGTGGCGAGAGGCGACAGACACGCGCGGCGTCCCCCCTCCGTGGTGAGAGGCGACAGACACGCGCGGCGTCCCCCTCCGTGGCGAGAGGCGACAGACACGCGCGGCGTC
>JABFDZ020000109.1:3560473-3573260 GCA_019775955.2 Pollimyrus isidori
CCCCCCACCCCTGGTTTGGGCGCCATGACGCAGCACGCCACACGTGACCTTTGCTTTGCTGGCCCGCCTCCATTTCATCGCCTCCGCGATTTCCCACAGACTTAAATGAGAGTGCACACGCGCACACACACGCACACACGCACACGCACGCACGCACACGCACACACACAGACACACACGCGCACACACACGCACGCACACGCACACATACAGACACACACGCGCACAGACACACACGCGCACAGACACACACGCGCACAGACACACACGCGCACAGACACACAGACATACGCGCGCACACACAGACACACACACACACGTGCACACACACGCATACACACGCGCACAGACGCACACGCAGACACACAGACATACGCGCGCGCACACAGACGCACACACACGCGCACAGACGCACACGCGCACAGACGCACACGCGCACACGCAGACACACAGACATACGCGCGCGCACACAGACGCACACACACACATACACACGCGCACAGACGCACACACAGACACAGACACACACACGCACACACACACGCACACACAGATACACGCACGCACACACAGACACGCGCGCGTACAGAGCTGGTGATGAGTGAGCGCCACAAGCTGAATACTAATTTGGTGTTTTGCTGTAAGCCTCTGATATTGCCACTTGGGGGATCTGTGCAGTTTTAAAAAAGGGAAAATCCACGGATTCTCAGATGATCAAGAAGGTTTAATTTCTTAATCGATGTTCACCCCCCCACCTCACCAAAGACCTTCAAAGAGACACTTCCCAGTCCAGAAGTCCCGCCCCCCTCTCCGAATACTTCATCCGCTCAAGCATCAACAGTCCTGCAGCCGCTTTTTTCCACCCCCCCTGCCTGGCACACGCAGTGCTGCAGCACTCACTCTCTCTCACTCCCTCCCGCAGCAAGCCGGCACCCTACCCCACCCCAACATGCAGCCGTCTCATTTCACACCGGTTGGCCCAGAACACGCCCTCAGATCATATCGAACTTTGACTGGAATGACTAAAATGCCCGAAGGCATCACGACCCCCCGAATGCCGAATTTGCGCCTCTCTAAAGGAGCGCTTCATAACTTTTTAATTTCGCTTCTGCTCTTTCTCTGCGGGTCAAAGACTTTCCTTTAGAAGCGTTTTCAAGGCAGATTAGGTGGTTGCTGTGGGTGATCGCTGCAGGAGCGTGCGTACTGGGTAGGGGGCGCCTGCGGGTGGGTGCCAGGCTGCCACCTCAGCGCGACGTCTCCCTCGAAACCTGCTGATTTATCTCTCTCTCAGTCCCTCTGCACGCTTAGCCAGACATGATCTCCTCCAAAGACTCTAAGCGATGCTTCGCAGGAACATTAGTTTAATGCTGGTCTGTGGAACAAACTTCTTTCCCCAAGGACATTCTGCTCCCAAAGCGGGTCCTTAAATGCTGAATGTCCTCTAGGGTTTGCATTTAAGTATTCCGAAGTGGTTCTTGGATTATTTTAGTCTAGGAAAACGCTAAAAAACGTATAAAGTGAGCTCTAAGTTACCTTGTTGGTGACCAAAGATTGCAGGTGACTAAAGATTTTAACAGATGACTTTAACGCTTATGGACGTTGTTATGATGTGAATGTCTTTTATACACCATGATATTGAAACACCATAGCGATGGTGGCATAAGAGGTGGTTTTAAAAGAAGAGCTGGCTTCCTGCTACTATCAGGGTCAGATTTAAAGTTTGCTGTTTTAGTTTATGATTAGCCTGCTCGAAATTTCACATTACCATTGGGAAGCCGGAATTGACGGTGAGAGGCCAGCTGGGAGGTGAATAATTTAGCTCGAACCTCTGGATTTTCGCTTTCTGTATAAGAATTGTTTACCTGATTTACCTGAGCGGCCTTCAGGCCCGACTAGAACCTTAATTCTTCTGTGGCTGCAAAGAAGGATCAATGCAACTAGTCAAGGGTGAGTGGATGGTCTAAAGTCTGTGTCTCACCCCTGGAAACCTGTAGGGCGAGTTGGCGGATAACAAGGAGAGGTGTGGAAGGAGCGAGGGCATCGCTGTATTCTGCTCGGCTCCCACTGAATTAAGGGCTTAAGGAATCCAAGCCTCTTCCTCATCCTCCTGTATGTGCTGGAAGTGCATTATGGCTTGCAATAAGGCGGACAGATGCGTTTAACTCACCATAAACAAATTTAAACGTGCCCGTTTGTTTTGTGTTTTCCCCTCTCCCATCTGACGCGGAATCATTTCGTAACTCAACCAGGCACGTACACAGGAAGTGCAAACAGCCCATTTCCCAACTCTAATTTCTGACTGGAGACAGAAGGTCTCCGTCACCTTACACTACATGATTACTGCAGTCCGGGTTGCATCGCTGTGGCTCCTCAAGTCTCAGCAGATCGAAATGTACATGTGGATCGGAATGCTTCTTGTCGCATCCTATTCTCTCTGGAGACAGACAGACGTGCAAATACGAGAGCATAGGGTTAGACCATCTATCAAGCTCCTCTGGTGAGTATCTGGTGAGGGTTAAGGGCCCAACAGAGAAGTGACTCTTTTGCTGAGGATGGGATTCAAACCGACTACCTTCTGAAAACAGATGCAGATGCCTAACCTCCTGAGCCACACACCTTGTAATAGTGTTTTCTGTATTGCATACCTGACTGTATCTCTAAAGTCTCCAGGAGCAAGCCAACTGCCGGTAGCACACGCGGGTGGCACCAGTAGGATGCTGCTCTGATGCCTGCTGTCTCCTTGCAGGGCTCCTACTGGGCCATCGACACCAACCCCAAGGAGGATGCACTGCCTGCCAGGTCAAAGAAGAGACCACGTTCCATTGAGCGGGTGAGCGCTCCCAGCGTCTGCCTGTGGCATTTCCACCCTGCTTGTAGCCTTAAACCAGGGGTGGCCAATCTTATCCGCAAAGGGTGGGTGTGTATGCAGGTTTCACTGCAACTCCATAATTAGATTACTAATTAGAGGACTAATTGGCTGAAGAGTCCCCACACTTGGGTTTAAACAGCTGACCTACAGGTTCTCCCAAAAGCCTGCATACGCCCTGGCCCTTTGCAGGTAAGGCTACCTACCCCTGCCATAAAGCAATTGCACTGCAGGATTCCCTTGCGTCCTCCTCGCCCTGTTAGCTTTCTGTCTTTCTCTTTTTCACCTCTCTGCTCTTCGATGTGTGATTCCTGTAAGTCTCCCTCACATACGTGTTCATTAGAGCTATGAACTGGCTGTCCGGCTGCTTGCAGCAGCCCATTTTATCGCTCCGTCTCTCAGCCGAAGACGGTTACCTAGAATCGCTTCTCAACTGTAACGTAAGGATCGTAATTTCAGTCTTGCTGTTGTTCGGGCTGCCAGGCATTAAGTGTCACACTATCTACAAAGCACAAAACGTCTGCCTGAGTTCCTCATGCAAGCTGTTCAAAAGTGCTTTCGGCGTAAAATAAAAGCCGCAAGAAATCGAGTCGCGCAGTCTTTGCTTTCAGAAGCGCGTATGTCTGTACAGAATTGGTGTCCGTAGTTTGCCGGTGGCCAAGGCAGACGGTATTAATCGCCGTCGGATGCGTCGTCTGCCTCCAGTTTACACAGCATGATGGAACGGCCATTTCGCCGCTTTGCTGGAGTGAGTGTCCATCATCTCTGTTAGGGTGGAGAACATCTGGAGAGGACTTGCACATCTTGCTCCACAGAGCCAGTTAGATTGCCAGGGTCCTGTTGGCTTGTTCACCTTGAGAGGCAAGTTATGATCAAACTTGAAGATGAACATCTGAAAGGACAGCTTACTGTTAGTTGAATTTTATCAGTTGATAGTGGATGATAAAGTAGTTTGAATAACTAGAGAATAATGATACTTCATTCGTCCAGGATGGGCTCTGGACCCCTATGACCCTGCGTAGGACAAACAGGCTGAAGTCCATCTGTTGCTGTGGCTTATAGGATAGAACATAATAGAATAATGGCATTTTATTCATCCCCATAGGGAAATCCCCTCTTCATCTACTTCCCTGCTGCTCTCCGTGAGAAACATTCAGGTGTTAGCGGGTTTGGGGGTCATAGTGCAGGGTCAGCCAGCGTCCCTGGAGCAGTTCAGTGGACTCTCCTTCCGTACGTCGTCATTCTATGTCTGGGTTTCCTGCCCACCCAGCTCTATCTCCAGTCTGGCCTCAGCACTGTCCCCACAGCTGAGTGGAGGAGATGAATGGCTCCAGGTCTGGGTCGTCTTACCCAGCCCCCCTCCCTCTTTCAGCCAGGATCTCCTGGGCAGTCCTGCCAGGTTTCTGGGTAGCCGCACATATATGTTGACAAATGCTGTCTGTATCAGCTTGGCTACTTATACCATGAGGCTACCGCTCAGGCACGACATGATTCATCTCATTTGTACTGCGGGTGCAAATCTGTGTGTTTAACACTCGGAGCTCCTTCGCCTCTGATGTTCGGCGCCCATCTTTTAAGCTCTTCCCTGGTGGCGCCTATCAGAGCGTCTGCAGCTTCCTCCAACGCGAAGTTCCGGGCTGGCGCTCTCCCCTTTGCGCCGGTCTGCTTGAATCATCTATTCAATCAGGCTTTTTAATATCAGATTTTTCCGGTTTCGACTAATGGTTCGTTAAATTGTTGGCACGTCGCAATCTGTGGTTTCTGAAGAAGCGCATCCGCAGTCTCGCTAAATGCACATTGATTCATCTGTCGTAGAAATGCAAATATTGCCCCGTGATATTTCACCAGCTGCGACCTTCCTGCTTCCTTAATCCATCTTAGTACTGTAACCATAATGAAAACGCCGTAATTGGGGAAATCCTTGCTATAAATCCACAGACATGGCGCGTCTCTATCTCATATCCTGCCCTTTCATCCTCGGGGGACCCTGTAATTCCCAGCCTCTCTCTGTCCGCGTCGTGCCTCCTGCAGTTTTTATGCTCTGCTTGGCCCGCCGTCGCCAGAATTGTAAGCGAATCATACCCAAGGCAGCCATTACTCATAGTTTTTGCTGCAGGGATATAAAAAAATCAATTAATTCAGAGATCTGGTAGGATTACTTTTCAGCATTACGATTTTATTTTACATCTCAGTGCAACACAGCAGCTCGGAGATTTCTGGGAAGGCTCTGCCTTACAGGTGGGTGTGTGTTTGCGTGCAGTCCGGGGGTCAGCTAATGTTTCTCTTTGAAGATGCGTGTGATTTGGGCCCCTGGCGCCATCTGATTATATCTCTTGGTGCTTTTAGTTTATTTTCAATGACCTTTTTTAAAGTTCTCGAAAGAGGCACATTGGCATCTGGTCCTGGGCTGTTCCCTGCCTTGTGCCTGTAGCTTCTGAGAGAGACCCCAGACCCCCGCCACCAAGAATAGGTATATAAGTGGTATTGGAAGGTGAATGAATGAATGAATGAACTGCCTGCTGCAGTTGGACATTTTCATAGACTACTATATAATTACATTGCTTATTAATTATGTGTTGAAGTTCTGTTATTGGGCTGAGATCTGCTGCCATTATTTTCCAGTCTGAACTGCGGTCAATTCCAAATCTAAAGGGTAATATTATTTTTGCTTATCCATGTTGCTCTGCACGAGATGTCCAGACACACACATACACACATGTGAGCGTAAGCTTGGGGGTCACAGTGCAGGGTCAACCAGTCTCTGGAGCAGTTGGAGGTTAAGGGTCTTGCTCAGGGCCCCCCACAGTGGAATCACTCTGCGGGCTCTGGGATTTGAAGCTACATCCTTCTAACGCAGTGAGCCACACACCATCCCTACTGGAAACGACAAAGGCAGTGTTTATGAGGACCTTCATAGCGTTGGGTCCTTACACAGTGAATCCCTACTGGAATCGCCAAAGGTAGTGTTTATGAGGACCTTCATACCGTTGGGTCCTTGCACAATGAATCCCTACTGGAATCGCCAAAGGCAGTGTTTATGAGGACCTTCATAGCGTTGGGTCCTTGCACAATGAATCCCTACTGGAATCGCCAAAGGCAGTGTTTATGAGGACCTTCATAGCGTTGGGCCCTTACACAGTGACCTGATTCACCCAGCAACCACCCCGAAAACACTGCTGCACTCGCAGCTTGGGAAAGCACTCTTATTCTCGCTCCTTTAAACAGTTTGGCCACCTCCAAAATTAATTATACACTTTTTTTTTCGCACTGTGACACACGGCGATCACCAGTTTGATCCCTCGGATTTTCATCGCTCCATCCTAACAGCCAAATTAAATGTCAAACTTTTAAATTGCATGTTTGGTTGGCCAGAAGCTGAACAACAGTCCAAATGAAAAATGGGGGCTGAGGGGGCTACGGTGGCTGAATTGGCAGGATTTACAGGTTAGGCCTTTGCTCTATGCTGTGGTCGTTGTGCACCTTGAAGAAGGACTCTCTCTCTCTCTCTCTCTCTCTCTCTCTCTCTCTCTCTCTCTGTCTCTCTCTCTCTCTCTCTCTCTCGCCCCTCATTTCTACTCTGCATCTAACTCTGCCTTTCTTACCTCCCTCTATCCATCTCTCTTGCCACCCTATTCTTTATTTCTGTTTTTTAAAAAAAGCCACGGACACAAAAATGCAGATTTATTTATGTATGTATTTTTAAATGTTTATCACAAATGAAAAATCTCATTGTTGCCAGCCAATCCTCTTAGAGTAAGCAGTTTTGGGAGACAGGCGCCCTGAGTTATCTGCCGGCTCCCAGAGCCGCCGCACAGCCGCGCCTCCGCCTTATTTATTCTGCCTTTCATTTATTCTCCTTTTCAAATTAAAAATAATTTGACCTAAATAAAGTTTCTTCAGTCCTTTATAATATATTGTCTGTATGCCTCTGTTACCCATTCATTCCTGTCTTTAATGTTCTGAGTTTTCTCTGTGTGTGTGTGTGTGTCCCTCTCAGACACAGTTACTCGACTGCCGCTTTAATCAGGGCATTTCCCATTCCCGTCAATGTTGCCTTTTTGTCACTCTGACCCTTCTTAGGACTCCGTCTTCAGCTCTGTTTGCCATCCACTAAACCCTTCTTAAGGTCTCCCACGTGCTCTGGAGTAGCGAAGCCATTACGGGCTTCGGCTCCGTCTGCCTGGCTGCTGCCGGCTGTCTTTAAGCAGGGAGGGGTTTTATGAGGACGGGCCCCCGCCCGAGTCAGTAGGGGCTTCCGCTTGACCTGTCTGCCCCCCCCCTCCCTTCTTCTCCTGCAGGCCTCCACGCCCTACAGCCTGGACTCGGACTCTATCGGAATGGACTGCATCATGTCTGGAAGTGCCTCTCCAACGCTGGCAATCAACACTGTGACAAACAAGGTATGCGAGGCCCCTGCCACCACAGTGCCCTGGCTGGCGAAGGCGGGCACTTTGCCTACTGTCCTGCCCTCACCTCACTTTTTGGTATCGATCTCAGCCCTTTAAATCAGTTTAGTCACTAGTCGTTTGGTACATTTCAGACCAAGTAGTTTGCAGAGTATCAGAAGTGCTGTACAGGTGTTGTCATCTCTCTCTAGATGCCTTACAGTCTGGCAGCTAAACATCACATTATTTTTCGAATTGAGTTTCACCCGTGAGCCTTGGCGCTTCAGCTCGTTCCGCAGTGACCCCCCCCCCCACCTCCGACTGACTTCCGCTGCCTCTTCAGTCTTTGGGTTCTTTTGCAAACGTCTTCTGTAGATTAGCTGCCCTCCAGGGCTGACATTCAGTAGCTGGGTTAGCGGCAGCAAGGCCCACAGTCGAGCCGTCGGTCCTCTCGGCTCACTCTGGCTCTCTAACACTGGGCCCTTCTGTCGTCCCATCGTGGGCTGGACCTTAGGGGCATTTGCGGGTGGTACAGTCCACCCCACTGCAGCTATTGCTGTATGTTCTGATTACCGCAACATGCTGTTTGTTAAGCTGCAGAAGTGCGTCGGTGGGCCAGGCCCTTTACGTAATGCCTGAGGTCTTTATAAATTGGCTTTAGGGGTTTCCCAGTGTGATGTGGTGGGTGATGTCTTATGTCTTATTAACCTAATGATCTTGCCAAAAGCCAGACCTCTGCTCTCCGTTGTCAGAACTTAAACATATAGAACAGAGAGACCCCTGAATGGTATATAAGCCAGTATATGCGACAGACATCTTTATTTATTGACTGCGCTGAAGATGTTCTTGAGTCAGCCTGTCTGCCATGTGATGTCACAGTTCGCTTTTCTATATACCCATAAAGTGCTTCTATCAGTTGCCTAGCAACAGATGCAGCAGTGGCTTGGACAGATTAAAATGATGCCTCCAATTTATTTTCTGTTGCAAAGGATAAAATGAGCATCAGCATGTAGTCAATTAATTTTGTTAATCTATTCGCGTAATAAATGAATGTTGCTCCTTCACATATGCTGGTAGCAGCTCACGTATGATGTATGAGGTCCTAAAATAGCCGGGGCCTCGCTTGACCTTGAAGGACCTTGATGTGATGGATTTTTGGGAAACACCTTGCTGAGAATTGTGCACCAGATCATAGGTGAGGTGTGTCCATGCATTTTAATTGGTTCCATTGATAAAGTTATTGGGGGGAGCACGACTGCATTAGGCTAAAAGACAGATTTCATTAATAAGCACAAGATGTCATATGGGATCATGGCCACTTTAAGCAAAATAATTCAAGGAATAAAGAAAGAAAACTGAATGAAACAATGCAGGAATGCACAGTGTTGTTAGCATAACATAAGAATAAACGTGTGCTTTGTTGGGACTAAAGTGAGGCAGTGAGGCTTGGATTCTGGGAGGGAAGCAGTGCGGGGCTGCTAACCAGTCACATCTAATCCTCAGGATCCCTCCGGCAAATTTGAAATTGTTTTAATGCCCCAAAGGTCTGGATCCCGAGGAGGAAACCTCAGGTCAGAGTGTAAACTGTGCACAGCATGACAGATGGTCACGTATTACGCAAACGAAGCCTTTCATCTTACTGAATTTATCTTTCTTTCTTCATATTATTGTGTGGTTCTAAAATGGACATTTTTTATTTATAGTCATTAGTTTGGTTGTTTTGATAGCATAAATATTAAATTTGTTGTTGTGCATTATTTTGTGTGATAGTTTTAACATCGAACCAGTGGGGTCTTTCTTAAAATTTTATAATCATCCCTGAAGAATGTCTGTGCTCAACAATATAGGTAAAAGTTTAATATATGTTTTCCACTAGAGTTCTACCTGAATTTTTGCGTGTTGTTTTACAGACATAAGCACACCCTTGGTAAAATACAGCAACATGCAGCATATTTTGGTTTTATTATTATTATTATTATTGTAGTAGTAGTAGTAGTGAGTCGTTCTATTAGCAGGAGCAGTGAAGAGTAGCAGAAGTTTGATGTCCCACTACTCAATGAACAGTATAGAGGACGGATGGGTTATTTTGATTATCTGTCCGTTATTTACTCCGGCCTGTGCTCTTTGCTCTGGGTGTCTGCTGTGGGCGGCTTCTGACTGCTCTCCTGCCGTGTGCTGCTGGCTTTACCCTGTATCCGGCGACTACAGCGATGAGCTAATCACCGTTATGAACGCGTCCCCCTAATTCATCTCCCCTTATTTGCTCGACTTCATTTTCAGGCACCTTGCTTTCATTTTCAGTTTTCCCAGAAATCCCCAGTCCGTCTCCACACCTGTCCCCCGTAACGCAAATGAGATGTATGTTGCTTAGAAACAGTTTTGTCGCACCAGTACTTTTTGTTTCTTCATTTATATACTGAGATAGATCCTTGGGTTTTTCTGAGCTGCAGTGTTGCCGTGGTGTCGGGTGAACTGCGTCCCCAGGTGTGACTTGGACGTCTCTTTTCAGGTACCACTGTACAACACGGACCAGGATGGCAGTGACAGCCCGAGAAGCAGCCTTAATAACAGTCTGTCGGATCAGAGCCTGGCCTCAGTGAACCTGAACAGTGGAGCCACGGTGCATAGCTACACGCCGGTACTGTGCCCTGCCTCCGCTTTGACCCCACCCTCAACCTGTCTCCGCTTTGACCCCGCCCTCAACCTGCCTCTGCTTTGACCCCGCCCTCAACCTGCCTCCGCTTTGACCCCGCCCTCAATCTGCCTCCGCTTTGACCCCGCCCTAAACCTGCCTCCCCTTTGACCCTGCCCTCAACCTGCCTCCACTTTGACCCCGCCCTCAACCTGCCTCCGCTTTGAACCCTCAATGTGTGTGTCTGTGTGTGTGTGAGATCCGCTGTGTGAATGGCCCAGCTGCACTTATGCCTGGTCGAGTCTTTGACAGCCCTACGTTGGCAGTGTACCTTTCGCATCACTAATGTCACAGATGAAGGCGTCTGTTAAATAAAGTAAATACCCAGTTCATCTATAAAAACATTAGGTAATAGGAGCCCGCTGCCTTAAGTGCAAGTCTCAGAAGGGCAGATTAAGGTAGCGAACATTTTAACATACAAAGTTTAGACAAGCGTATGGGGCAGTGCCTTTGGATGACCGTGGCAATCCTGGTTTCAGCCTCTTGCTAGCAGATGTTTCCAAACATCAGAGGTTTTGAAGTTCATGGCCGCCTTCCATGACTAGGGGCTGTGTGCTGGGAAATACTTCAGAATTGTAGTGTGAACGAGGGTCCCCACACACACACAGACACACACATACACACACACACCCTATCTACCATACTGTACAGAGTATAAGAGCCATTGAAGGGTGCCAGCACTGTGTGGGGGGTCTTTCAGTGCCTTTGCTAACATGCTTGGAGCTCGTTATCTACCCCCCCACTGAGGAGAGCTGCATAGCTGTCCTTATAATTGTCAAAAATCAGCTATTAAACTCGAGACGGAGCTTTCCATCTATAAGCAGCCTAACTGGCGGGATTCCAAGACCCGCCACAGTTCATCGTGCGACGAATCGATGAAATGATTTGCCATCTGCTCTGCCCCACTTTATCCATGCGTGCAGTGAATACACACACATACACACACACACACATACATGCACACATACACGCACATATACATACACACACACACACACATACACGCACACACACATACACGCACACACACACATACACATACACGCACACAAACACACACATACGCGCACACATACACATACTCACGCACACACACACAACACACACATACACACACACACAAACACACACAAGGGGAGGGACGGGACGGTGAATTATCACGTGCTCCCATTCTTTTGCTCCACATGAAGTGTGTCAGCTGGCAGCGCCCAGTGAATATGGTGAGGAGTTGGCATCCAGCGAGGCTGCTGCCGTCCTGCCCAGGCACTTCACGGGCACGACCCCGGCAATGGCAGCAATCGCCACCTTGCCTAAGTACAACAGATATGGATTTTTCTGAATTTAGAAAGTTTCTTTGATCACTTTGTCATCTTCCCAGCTTTCTTTCCTTTTAATTTATAGCAAACATATCACAGGTTGGTGCTGTGAGAGGAATGCACCGCAATCAAAAAGAATAATGAAAGTGTAAAATACAATAAACAACATTAGGAGAACGGAGTATGGGCTGGTTAGATGACGGTAGGCTGTTATTAAGCAGATGAGTGTTTTTGGGTTAGTCTGCCAGCAGTCAGAGTGAATCCAATCATCGCTACGTCAATAGCTTTCTACAAAAGCCTAATCACCAGACTCAGAGTCAGCATCGTGAAAAGTTTCTCTGTTGTAGGAAATGTTTTTTTTTTCAGCGCCCTGAGACACCCGTAAGGTTGTTATTGTTCTTCCCACTGTTAACGATCTACGTTTAACAGCCTGCTGTCAGTCTATGATTAGTTCAGTCTGATCTGGTCCTCACTGGTTTCGGCAGAGCATTCTTGAACGATCGTTGCAGTCTTCGGAATCTTTAATTTACCCAAAATTTCATAAACCTCTATGGCAAGAAATGGAGGCAGTTTCTGGTCTTTTTGCTGGATTGGAAATATGTACCACGTTCATAGTTTTTTGTTAGTATTCCATTTTGGGGAAGAAAAAATTCCAACTTGGTCATAAAGATGGAGCTAAGTTGGCCAAATGCTTTAAGGAATTATCCAGGGAAGCAGTCTGGGCTTGGAGGCTCTCTTTGGGGCATAAAACAAACGGCCTTGCAGTAAATGAGGAACGTGGGCTTATCCTGGTGTGGTTCCGAGCCTTTTGGTGAGGGAGACTGTTTTCTTCAGCGGTCTGGTTTCTGGGTAAACATTCCACCATGTAGCCTTCTTCTGAAGAACCAGTTGGTTGCTACTTTGTCCACCTTCTGAATATTTGTGTTTGTCTTGCTTTCCCGAATTCTCCATTCATGGCGTTGATGTTTAGTGAATGTGAACATTGCTCATTGAAGATAATCCAAGTCTAACCCAGACAAATTGGAATTTTTCATAATTTGTGGCATTTGACGGTTCTTTGTCCCCGAGTTCTCCTCTTTCCAGGTCTGTTCTGTGTCATTTCAAATGAGTCATTTTCATAAGAGGCATATATTTCTCTACCTTATAGCATCACCTTAGCATAATCCCACATGATATCAGGAATGACTGGAGGGATCCATTTTATTGAGCCTGCGTTTGCGTAATCTATTCAATAACCTTATTAAGAAAATCAAAGCTGGAGAGCATAGAATAATTCAGCCTTGAGGATTTAGACTTGAGATTTTACTTGCTAAAATTAAGCTTTCGATCCGCGTGAGCTTGTCCTGAAAAGTGCACGGCTCCCGTTTCACAAGCACACACATTGTTCTAAAAACCGGTGACGGGAAACGTAATGCAGACCGGAATGCAGTGTTGGCCATTTCAGGTTCACTAGCTACAAATCCAGACCAGGATTTTGTTTTTACCAACCAGTTCAGCATAAGGAGTCATGGTCACAGAGTATTCAGCT
>JABFDZ020000109.1:3580686-3597746 GCA_019775955.2 Pollimyrus isidori
CACAGCAACACCACTTTCACGTGTGCATGTCTGCGCATCACAGGTGAAGCAGGGCTGCGCATCACAGGTGAAGCAGGGCTTCTGCGCTCCACAATGCACACAGCAACACCACTTTCACGTGTGCATGTCTGCGCATCACAGGTGAAGCAGGGCTGCGCATCACAGGTGAAGCAGGACTGCTGCGCTCCACAATGTACACAGCATCACCACTTCTAGGAAATCCTACTCCTATTCTTCCTGTATGCTGTAATTGTGTTTTTTTTTTTTAGCTCTTTAATATTCAGACTAATAATCAATCAGCTGATACAGCCACTTCTCCGTCAGCCTGTCAGAGGGCCCTTTGCGTGACTCGTGTGCTTTTGGGGCTGACGCAGCTGGTCCAACGCAGCATCCAGTCACTGTGTGCTGACCTGCAGACTCCCCTGCAGGCTCCTGCGTGTGTGTGCATGTGCGGCATCACCTGGCCCTGCACACCATGCTGACACTGCCTTGGACAGACATTTAGCATCCATTGTAAAGGCTAAGTGTCTGGCATGAAGATGAACTGCCACCCCCAGGGCTCAATTAATGAGTGGGGTAGCCTGGCAGAGTTGTGTGATCTCCCCCCCCCCCCCACCGCCACCATGTAACAGCTGCTCTCAGCTTGTGTCAAAGAAGCACTTCTCACTCTGACACTGTTAGGATCATGTTTGCGTCCCGTGTGATTTGCAAGACTGCAGCTTCAGTCAGCCACTGATCTCATGACGCTTTTTAGTTGGATGATAAATCACAGGGAATCCCTTTGAGGCAGTAATGCTAGTGATTACTCTGTTTTGAATTGGCCCCTGCGAGGGACCTTGTCCTTACACGGGTAAGGCCCCCACAGCCGCTGGCCCGCTCCCTCGCTCACTCACCCCTGCCCAGTTTGCAGGCCCAAACATTTCTCCAGATTCCGGCTCTGACTCGCAGGGGCGTGTGGGTGGCTGAGTTTTAACTCGGACCAGTCACATGGCCAGTGCCGCTGAGCACGAGAGAGATGAACCGCCTGTCAACATCGCAGCAATAGAACCCTGTTTGGTCTGACGCAAGCCATGCAATCCAAGCGACAAGCTAACTTTTGGGTCAAATTCTGATGAACTCTTCTTCTGAAAGTTCTGGCAGTGCTGGAAGCATGAAGGTTCCTGGGAATTCTGTGGTCTTAACTCATGGGCACAGCATGTGATTGGCTCCCCCAGGTAATGAGGACGGGGGGGGGGGCCTTGGAACCTGTGAGAACAAAAAGAACAAAAACTGGAGGGGTGTTTTTATCTCCATCTTTGGATGAGTAAGAGGGAGAGAGGGATATTGTGGGGTGGGGTGGGGTGGGGTGGGAGGGGGCAGGCTAAAATGGAGATGATGAAAAAGCAACCGATTAAGAAAAATCTGTGTGTGTGTTTTCGTGTTTTTAAGGCAAATCCACTTTTCCTGTAGCGGGGTGACTGTACAGCATTGGTTAGGGAAAAGCACATGGAGGAGGCCTTGCTCTGATGTGAGCCAGCTCTGCCCAAGGCCCCTTGTTTCAGTGTTGCTGTTTGTCGTGCTTACTGTACATATGTCTTTTTAAATGGTCCTTTTCCCCCCTCTGGTTGTGTGTGGCATCACACAGGAAGGTGGTGCGTCGAAAAAAAATGCACAGGATACAGAGTATTTTATTATTCATTGAAAAGGCGATACAGAATGTATATATATCTATATTGTATATATGTGATGGAAATGCATTGGCTTTGTGTGACCTTTTACCTGTACTGCGTTCCTGTTTCAGTGTGTAGAGATGTTACTCGCTGTTTTGTTTTTATTTTAAATCTTGTATTTGTTTTCTTTTTTTATTGCACGTTTTATTACAGTATCATGGCTGTCTAAAGACACAGCCAGTCTGTATCGGTTTAGTGCTGTACAATACCTGTGTCATTAACAGTTGACCACCCACCCCAACCCCTTGCCCAATATGCATGAATGGCACTTACAGAAATAAAATGTTAACTTCACTGTGGAATCGGATGCTTTTACCTTCCTCTGCTGAAGAACACCTGCTGTCAGACTGGCTGGTTTTCTGTTGGTTAGTCACTGTTTTCGGTCGTTGCTTTGTTGGTTTCTAAAAAATGGTGAATCCAGCAATATTAACAGCACACAGTGATGCTTCACACTCTTACGTGTCACTTTTGAGGTGTGTTACATGGTTCCAGGCTTGCATATCTGTCAGGGAGACAAGGTTCTTCATGTTGCACATTTAATTGGATTAGACTTCTTTGAACTTGGGCAAACTGTGTTTAGATCTTTCTCTGGTGTTAGTTTTATACAGACCTGATACTGCCGCTCACTTAATTGTAATAAGAATCTTTACTTCCAATGTGGCTTCACTGGGCTGAATATGCAGCCTGTTTGTCTTCTCAGCCGTAAAGCACACGAGCCAATTGATCACTTCAAAAATGTTTCTTTTTTTGACGATTACTCGGAACACTTAAACATGCCATGCTGTGACAGTAGGGATAAAAAGCCACCATTACCGTGTCATCAGATTCAGAAATTGTATGTATTCAGGGGCCACTTGTAAATCACGACGTAGGATGTGCGTTAAACAGGGCGCCTGACCCAGGGCCTGAAACTGTCCTGAGGAGTTTTACACCTTCATGCCGTCTTCCTTGTGTGACAGTGATTCTCACCAAACAGAACTGGGCCAAGCAGGGGGAGCTATAAGGTGGGGGAACGTTAAGATGATTCCCGGGGCCCCTGAGTGACAGGAGACCTAGACAATTTTGAAAATAACTCGATTGGTCTGGACTGGGGAGCCCAGTATGATAAACCTTCCTGGGGCCTGAGGCGACGGCACATATGCCCACAATCAGCAAACGCGTGAAACCCAAGGAAAACATTGCATTCGTGGTGCAAAAAAATATTGATTCCACTGTTGAGCTGTAAGTGAATTACCTGCCTATTGCATGGTCAGAGATTGTTTACAGAAGGGTCCTATTATCAGGGGTCCAAGCAGTGTTTCCTGCTTTTCTTACTGGAATTGTTTTTTTTTTGTACTTTTATCACTTTATTTAATAGCGGCAGCTTTTGTGATGGTTTTATGTTTGATTGCAAATGGTTCATGAAGTGTCATGTTGACCATCATAAGCGAATAATGTGGCTGCAGGCGACGCTTTCAAGCTCTGCTACTCTCAGGCTCTGCCGCTCCCAGGCTCCGCCGCTGTTATACCTCCGCTCTCAGGCTCCGCCCCTCTGACACCTCTGCTCCTAGGCTCCGCCCCTCTGACATCTCCGCTCCCAGGCTCCGTCACTGTCATACCTCCACTCTCAGGCTCTGCCCCTCTGACATCTCTGATCCCAGGCTCCGCCCCTCTGATATCTCCACTCTCAGGCTCCGCCCCTCCGACATCTCTGCTCCCAGGCTCCGCCCCTCCGACATCTCTGCTCCCAGGCTCAGCCCCTCTGACATCTCTGCTCCCAGGCGCCGCCGCTCTCACACGTCCTCTACCAGGCGCCGCCACTCTCACACCTCCTCTACCAGGCTCCGCCGCTCTCATACCCCCCCTCTCAGGCTCCGCCCTTCTGACACCTCTGCTTCCAGGCTCCGCCCCTCTGACATCTCTGCTCCCAGGCGCCGCCACTCTCACACCTCCTCTACCAGGCGCCGCCGCTCTCACACCTCCTTTACCAGGCTCCGCCGCTCTCATACCCCCCCTCTCAGGCTCCGCCCTTCTGACACCTCTGCTTCCAGGCTCCGCCACTCTGACATCTCCGCTCCCAGGCCCCGCCCCTCTGACATCTCCGCTCCCAGGCCCCGCCCCTCTGACATCTCCGCTCTCAGGCTCCGCCCCTCTGACATCTCTGCTCCTAGGCTCTGCCCCTCTGACATCTCCGCTCCCAGGCGCCGCCGCTCTCACACCTCCTCTACCAGGCGCCGCCGCTCTCATACCTCTCCTCCCAGGCTCCGCCCCTCTGACACTGCCGCTCTCAGGCTCCGTCGCTCTGACATCTCCGCTCCCAGGCTCCGCCCCTCTGACATCTCCGCTCCCAGGCTCCGCCGCTCTGACATCTCCGCTCCCAGGCTCCGCCCCTCTGACATCTCCGCTCTCAGGCTCCGCCCCTCTGACATCTCCGTTCCCAGGCTCCGCCCCTCTGACATCTCCGTTCCCAGGCTCCGCCCCTCTGACATCTCCGCTCTCAGGCTCCGCCGCTCTGACATCTCCGCTCTCAGGCTCCGCCCCTCTGACATCTCCGCTCCCAGGCTCCGCCGCTCTGACATCTCCGCTCTCAGGCTCCGCCCCTCTGACATCTCCGCTCTCAGGCTCCGCCCCTCTGACATCTCCGCTCCCAGGCTCCGCCCCTCTGACATCTCCGCTCCCAGGCTCCTCCTCGCTGACACCGCCACTCTCAGGCTCCGCCCCTCTGACATCTCCGCTCCCAGGCTCCGCCCCTCTGACATCTCCGCTCCCAGGTTCCTCCTCGCTGACCCCGTCGCTCCCAGGCTCCGCTGCTCTGACTCCGCCACTCTCAGGCTCCGCCGCTCTGACATCTCCGCTCTCAGGCTCCGCCCCTCTGACATCTCCGCTCCCAGGCTCCGCCGCTCTGACATCTCCGCTCTCAGGCTCCGCCCCTCTGACATCTCCGCTCTCAGGCTCCGCCCCTCTGACATCTCCGCTCCCAGGCTCCGCCCCTCTGACATCTCCGCTCCCAGGCTCCGTGCTCTGACTCCGCCACTCTCAGGCCCCACTTCTCTCAGGCTGGAATTATATTGTAATAATTATCAATACCATTTCATATGAAAAAAAATAGGGTAAAATATTTTGATATCACAACTGATTTATATACAATTATTTTAGGTACTGTCAGTCTGTCACTAGACGTTCCAGCATTAGTAAGATAGGGATAAATATTTACCTTTGACTGCAATTCTTTTTGTAAATTTCCAATACAGCAGCCCTGTATACATGACCACCCAGAATATACATGCATTAAACATTTATAAGCTTTAAACTGCTTATACTGTACATTCAATTCAATTCAATTTATTTTTATGTAGCGCCCTTCACAACATACATGTATGGAGATGTGGTGTTAACTAGATAATTGAAGATAATGTCATAATAATTCAAGTTGGCAATATTGCCCTTGTTGCAATGTTGCAGAAGCACAAACCGATGACTCTGTAATGAGTATGGATCGTGCACACCGGCCTTGCTGATATCTGGTATTACTTGAGATTTCTAACTTAATAAAAAGACTAGATAGCAGAAGATCACCATCAATGACAGGTGTGTTTCTATTGCAATTCTTCATTTTTTTTTGTCTGACAAAATGGTGGTGTAAACATGGGAGACATAGAGTTGAAAATGCATCTGTGAATAGGACAGCAAGTCTCGAGTCTTCGTGGTGTATCAAGAACCACAGTATCCAGACTAATGTCAGCATACTACCAGGAAGGATGGACCACATCCAGAAGAAGTATCTTTTGATTGTCTGAAAGGGATTTCCAGGCACTAGAGGTGGGTGATATAACCTCAAAATTATATCATGAAATTTCAAGGAAGTTTGCATAATTATATTTATGCAAGATAAGAAATATTGAACGTTTTATCAGTGATTTCAGCTTGCAGGGAGCATCATTGATTAGCGCAAGCAAAAAACTAAATGAAAGCCATTTTCCATCCACGGTTTCCAATGACCTACTGTCATTGATGGCAGAACTACCTAATTTGAAATGTGAATCTATCGCCACAAGGGGCTAGCTGCAGCATTATTGTGCGATAGTAGTGACAACACAAGTCAAATGTAAACACAAAAGTAGCCTAAATAGCGTTTTCCCCGGAAATCGAAAGTAAAAGTATAACACAGCTGCTTAACACTTTAGTTTAACAACTAAAATATCTTAAACCGGTAACTTAAGGAGTCTGCGCAATTCTCTCACCTGATACAATTGACCTCAAATGTTTAATTCGAATGTAAACGAGCAGCAGCAATTCAAACAAACTGCAAACACTTACTGCTTATAAAAATAAACTGAAAATGCTGTCAAAACTTAAATAACCTTGCATCTTTTTTTAATGACCATAAAATTAGGTAGAACATCAGTGCTTGAACTGTTGCATTGCCTCTAATTTCTTGTTTGGATGTAAAATGGATGAACCATGAAATGAGGGAAGTTACAGTGTCAGTGTTGGAACTGTACAAGTAAACAGTGTAAGTGTTAAATAGTTACAGTGTCAGTGTTGGAACTGTACAAGTAAACAGTGTAAGTGTTAAATGCTGTCTGTTCATGTTTATTAAATGAGCATTAGTACAGGGAGCCTTTTAATATCTTTTTGTCCTTGTAGCTGCTGAATATACTCATCGTTGCCTGCTACCTTACAATCTCAATTTAAAAAGTATTTCACAAAATGTTTAGGCATAAAATCTGGGCTTATTCTATGCTAATTGACAGTGCCAGTGTTCACGTGCTGGGCTTGTTGGCACCAGTGTTATTACAGTAAATTAAAACGAAAACAAAAACTAAATAAAAAAAAAAAATGTAAAGTAAAACAAAGAAATAGCAAAGAAAACTGTTTCCCTAAAACAAAAAGACTTTCATGTCGGACTTAAAGCTCCAGAAAGCAGCCCCACACCACCGGTGACTGTTTTCCTTGTTTACTCACAAGATCTCCTCTTTTAGAAGACGTTGCGGCTGCTGTGATGTAGAACTGTGGAACTTACTCACTTCCATAAAGCAGTTCTTAAAACAGTCCATACAGTGTCTTGCCTAAAGCACGGTGAATGATTAAATGTGCATGTGCATGTCAGTATAATCCAAACCCCCGTTATAACTATTGTACACCGCATGGGAAATAATTGCCAGGGCTTCAGATGATGGGCGTAAACTTTAGTCCAGATGCTGGTTTTTTGTCCAGATCCGCCACTGTTGCCATATTCCTACCCTGCTGGAGCTGCCCTGATCAAGTCATGTGATGTGATGGTGACATGGAAACATCTGGGAGCAGCTGTGTGGTTGGGGCCGCCTGAGGTCACACGACAGGATCTGATCGCCCAGTATCGGCACCAAACCGTAATGGCAGCAGATCCCACCGCCGACGTTCCAGCATCTAATGGAACGCCTTTCCAGGAGAGTACAGGCCGTTACAACAGTGACAGGCTGACCAAATTCATATCCTTGGTTCTGCAATAAAAAGGACAAGCTGGTGTCCTCATACTTTTAGATATACAGTGGTATCTCAGTTCTCGAACTCATCAGCACTCAAATTTCTTAAAAGTCAAACCAACCGGTTTAAAAAAAAATTCTTAGAGCTCGATCTGAACCTCAGAAGTCAAACCGTGAATGCCGACCTAAGAGAACTTGTGCACGCGGTGAAATGAGTCATGAGGCACGTCTCTCAGCAGAAATAAATGCTAAAGCTTCAGTCTCAGCCTGGCATTTGCTGTCATAGCACCGTGCATGTTTACACTAGCTGAATACATATATTTAGACAATAAAAATATATTTAGACAATGATAGACAGTAACAGTAATTATTATTTTATAATAAAATACATTTTAAAATAAAGATTTCTTATTAATTATTTTAATATTAATGATAAACCATTAATACGTTTAATTATAATAATATTGTTGTGCCCGCAGGGGACAGAACAGAGACAAAGGCGCACACATCTGGGTATTGGGGAATACTGGGTTTAATTACTGGTAAGGCAGGCAAAACGCAAACAAACAATACAATGACCGGACTGGGGAAACAAACTGAAACATGGACTAAATACAGAGGACTAAGGACAACAACCAGAAACAGCTGATCACACAGGGATTCCACACGGGTTAACAAGGGGGCGTGGCACATGGAAGGTGCTGATGATAGGGGCAGGACACATTATTTGGATACATTTATTTTCTTACTTTACTGTTTTGATACATGTGCTTAGATGTGTTTAGTACAGTATATGCTCTTCTTGTTTTATCCGGTTTATTTTGTGTTTAAATGCTAAAAAAACATATTTAGGTGTATTTTTTTGGAACAGGTGTTATCAATTAACTGGCTTACCATTGTTTCTGCTGGGAAAATTTGATCCGGAGTTCTGAACTGATTAAATTCGAGTTCTGAGGTACCACTGTATAGTGTATTTCTTCTGTTACCATTAACAAATCTGGTCTCTGATTAACGAGGTCATTTTTTCTCAAACAAACTGCCGTTTCCAGAATGTTTATCGCACCGTGTTGTGTAAACTCCAGGAACAAGTATGCAACAATCCCAAGTGAAAGAAAGGCTGTTTCTGCTGAAAAGAAGTTTGGCACAAACAATCGCCCCATGTTTAAAACCACTTAGATCACAAGTCAGTCGTTCTAAGACTTAGCCAAGCAGTAACTGGACCTCTTGACTCTGTCCGCATGCTTTATGTATTCTGCTGCAGTCACAATAAGATTCACTGTTTGGAGGTCCTGACTGTTTATGTTAACAAGGAGTTCTACCTAATAAACTGGCCACTCTGTGTGATATGCCGATCACACATTTCATTGCCCGCTATGTATCTGTTTCAAAAACCAAACAAATATGCTGTAGTAATTTCATAGACGCATATGGAGGTTTAACAGGTGGAAGTTTCCAGAATGTTCTGTTGATTTCTTATTTTTCACAACGATGACAACAATATGAATGATGTTACTACACTCACTAATAAATGTGTTTTATTAACGCTTGCTGTATATCTCACATTGCAGATGCAATCCTCAATTAAGTACTCTATTTTCAGATAAAATTTATCCAGCTGAATCGGACTTTAAGTTTAACTTGAGTTACTTGTGCTTTCTTAACTGTCATTAGTGTGATGATGATAGTTCGAAGGACTTTAATACAATATATAAGAATCTTAATGTGAATTATAATGAACAAATTTCACCCGGAGGAACTGCTAGGATCTTTTTGTTACATTACACTTCTTCGACTTGTAAAATGCTTAAAAATAAAGTGAATGCAAATATGGTTTTGTCTACAGACATATGAATATCTGGAAGCCTAACTGCACAGTTTGTTTAATGTAAATATATGTATATAAATGCATTAAATTAATATGTAGCCTAATGTGGTTTCTCTCTCCGGCCCTTACTGGATATGTGGTTGAAAGCCAGATGAATGGATGTAATGCGTTGCCTTGCTTTGAGGCTCTGACAGTATTTTATAATTTATTGTCCCTTATTCTTTATTCTTGGTGCGCTAACAAATCTTATCCGGCAGATGTCGCTATCACACAAGGATACGAAGCACAAATCTGAAGCATACGTGGTATCGTGTGCAGCCACAAAGCAATGGCACATTCGCTGTGTGAACCGGCTGCTTCCTTAATCCTGTTTATGCAGCCATTTGTTCTCGTTGCATTGTTGTTGTTTCTATATTGTATTTTTTATAGGTAAGTATGGCTACGAATATGTTTGTGGGATTATACATTTTTAAAAAGTAATTATTGCAAGGAAGGAAATCATCTGAAGTGCAAAATACTTTTTTCAGGTTATCAAGTAAATTCCTACACAGAGACACAGTTCCGTGTCTCTGCCACCACCAACCTGGAAAAAGGAGACGGTGTGGAAAAACTCTGGCTCGTCTCATAAATGTTTTGTACAGTTTGTCCTTTTGCTTTGCTGACTATAGCTATCCTGGAACTGGTAGTCTGAATTAGGCATAAGGACCGCCTGGGCTGGCCAGCTCTTTAGAGCCATCCAATGGCAGGGGGGCAGGGCTTGACGCTGCCCACACGTCCCCAAGCTCCCCCTGAACAGGCACACACATCCACACACCCGCTCACTCTCTCACTCTCTCTCCACGCGTCCTCCAGCGCTCCGCCAAACTCCTCCGACTCCCGACATCGCAGCCGACCTGAAAACCGCCGCAGAGTTTTATTTGTAGAACTTTGTGGAGGATCCACACAGCTGGGCGTGTGCGTGTGTGTAGGTGTGTCCTCTGAAGCTGCTCCTCACACCCCCCCCCGCTGACCATCCACCCGGGCGGCCCGCTGCCCCTTACTGCCCCAAGGTCGGCCCGCCGTGCCACGCGGACCGCGTCTGAGGAAGAGCCGTCACCATGACCCCAGGCTGGACGCTGCCCTTGCTGCTCCTGTATGCCCTGGCAGGGCCCCTGTGCTCCGTCACACGCGCAAGTAAGCTGCCGCCTCCCCTCCTCAACCCCCCTGCTCCTGCTTGCCTGCTCCTTCCCTCTCTGCCAGTGCTGGACTGAACCCCGTTTCCCTCCTCAGCTTCAGTCCACTTCAGCTTCAGAGTATATCATATTTTACATGCATCCATTCTCTAGCCCGGCGCTGTAGGTCTACGGCTGGGTCTGCGTGTTTCTTCTCCTTTACTTCACTTTCAGGTTTCGCATCGTACCAGAGTTTGTGCTTTTTCTGCTGATATTTTTTTGTTATTTATCAAATGTTAGTGAACTGAATGAGAACAAAACGGTTTTAGGAGGTCTAAGTATAGTTTGGAATTCTCCATTATTGTACACTGGCTTGCCATGACACTGGAGGCGGGGAGCAGCTTAGGAGGAGCAGCTTAGGAGGAGCAGGGCCTGGCTGCCTTGTAACAGGACAGGGAGCCAGTCGCCGGTTTCTAAAAGCTCCCCGGTGCTGGGCGAGGCCCCGGGTCAGACACAGTGCTTGTCAGCGGGCACTCTGTGTGTGTGTGTGTGTGAATGTGTGTGTGTGTGTGTGTGTGAATGTGAGTGTGTGTGTGTGAATATGAGTGTGTGTGTGTCCCTCTTGCTGGAAGCAGTGGGGGTTGCGGGGGGGTCCTTTCTGTTTGCGTCATGTGGTCCATCTTTAGCAGGGTGTCACCAGAGCTGGGGGGTGGGGGTGTTAAATTTAACCCACAGCCTTTCATGATGGGATGCCGTTACATGGGCAAGCCGGACTTTCTCCATTGGCCACACCCAAAGGATCCCTCAGCGCCCCCTGCTGGAGGCTGCTGGCCACACCCTTTCTTGGCCACATGCGCTCAGTCACATGGACGCAAACACTAATAACACACTTTGTCAGAGCATCCATTCAGAGGCCCGGCTGTGGCCCTACAACCGACCCCCTCTCCTCCCCTTTAGTGAAGCTGGTCTGGTTTTGGTCCCAGAGGAGCGGAGGGTGAAGTGTTCCCATCTGGATGTGGGGAGCATGACTTTGGCGGGCAGGTTGGGTGGAGGGGCTCTGCTTCCTCTCGCTCTGTGGGCTGAGTGCTTTCGTCTGCTGGCCTAATTGTGGCATGTCTGTCGCCCGGGAGTGAACCCCCCCTAACCCCCCCCCCACCCCCACACGGCGATAGGAGATTCTTCCTAGCGGTGCGGTAGCCGGGGTGACAGGATCTGGGATGGCGTGATAACAAAGACGCCGATCGACAGTAGGAAGAATAAAAAAAAAAAACATGAGGGGAGGAGCGCATGTGGAGGCTCTCCCTCTGAGGAGTTCTGCTTTGGAGATTCCCGCCTCCTGTCTTGGGAGAAGCGGGAGTCTCCTTCTCCTATAGGGAAACACATCAGGAGCAAGACCAGGACCCCTTCCATGAAGCCCTTACTTATCAGCTCTGGCTGATACCTGCTGTGACCCCTAGGTGGCACAGTGGTTAAGAACCTAATCCCCACAAGACTGCTTCCCGGAATGGCTCTGCTGTGACCTTTATCTGGACACTTAACCTGTGTCCCGTTATTGAAAAGCATTCCGCGGTGTGCAGCTGTCAGCTGTGTATTTTCTTACGATCAAATGTGTTGCTAGGCAACTCGATTATTTTTTGACGCCGCCGTTCCCTCCCTTGGTGACGCGTGCCTGATGGCGAGGGGAGCTTGCGGGCCAGACCAGAACATCGTGGTCGTTCCGAGCTGGTGACTAAACCACAGCTGTGGTGTAGATGCTTCATGGGAGATTTCAGCCCCATTTCAGACAGTAAGTCGCTAGACAGGAAAAGTACAGGAACTGCATTTTTTCTCTCTCATTCTTCCAGCAGGAAGCTTGCTGCCTCCCCTCTATAGAGCCCACCGCCTCAGTGCAAAAGAGAAGCTGTGGGAAGCCCACGTCTCTCGCTCTCCCACATCTGTGAGAGTTTCTGGTTGTGGAAGAGAAACAACCATCAGCTAATTGCGGGAAACGAGGCTGTATTGAGACATTTGTGTCTGGGATGGTGACTTTAAGGCAGGATGGAATGGAGTCTCAGCCAAAGTCATCTATGACCATCATGACTGTTTGTAATCTCAGTACCGGCAGAAGTGAGGCTTTGGTCTCTGAGCTGGTCTAAGGCACCACTGAGGGTTTCCAGGGAACTTCCAGTAAAGGTTCCAGTAAAGGTTCCAGTGAAGGTTCCAGTGAAGGTTCCATTTGGGATTTTTTTGGACCATTAAACTGCTCTGCTGCTTCGGATTTAAAACAGCAGCTTTGCTGCACCAGTAACACCATCAGAAAATCAAGTGGGAATGCAGACTCATTCATACGAGTTGAATGCAAATCAACTCAGAAATTGTTCCTAGTTTTGTATAGATTGTTTATACACAAGACTGTGTGGACACCGCTGTTAATTAGAGGAATTGCATAAATCAGCTACACTCATCGATGGCACAGAACACATTAAGTACACATTTACTCAATCTGCAACAAACATTAGCACCAGAACAGCTGGTTGGTCAGGAGTGGTTAGTGATTTTCCACTTGGTACCATAATGTCTTTCCAACAAGTCAGTTTGCCACATTTCTGTCCTGTTAGAGCTGACCTGATCAACCACAAGTCAACAGAAAACGTCTGCAATCGAGTTCATTTGTGGTACTTAATGAACTCACAGAAAGGGACCTGATCACCCAATATCAATACTCAACTTGAAACAAGTAGTGTCAGAGTTCCTTAAGATCTAGGCTTTATTTTTGTGCCTTTTTTTAGTCATTAAAGATTCCATTATGCCGTGTGTATAAGTATTTGCAGTCTATAAGTATATGCAGTCTATAAGTATATGCAGTAAACGATTTTTTGTTAGGCAAAACAGTACCTCCACATAACAGTTTATGCACAAGACTTTTTTTCTTAATTATATTCCCGAAAGCCTCTCCCGTCTGACTCGCTCTTACTGCACTAGTAATCTGGCTGCCCGTCTGTGCCAAGGCAGGAAATGATGTAAGATACATGGAACGCGATTAACCCATGTTGGGGCAGACGGGACGAAGGGCGAGGTGGGTGTGGCCAACCGATGAGGCGAAGCTCCTTCAGCATCGTTAGATTGGTTCGTCTCACGCCTGTGAGCTACAGGTTTGGAATGGAACAAAAATCACCAAATACTGTACATGAGAGGGGCGCCATGCATTGTGAATCCTGTTGGTTATAAGGTGAGATTTCTGGAACGCCTCGCAGGGCTACATTTTTATTGCCCCCTCAACACGTCCCACTCGACACTGGACTGATTGTTCTTCAGCTGAAAGGAGGCACCTGCATCATTTTCTACATTTTGTACGTTTGGTCTTAGTTCAGTTCAGTGCTGAAACTGAAGAAGTCCTGTTATTTTCCACTGTTGCTGCTTTTGCTGTTCATGTGATCGTTTGTGTGGCTGTTGGCTGTGCAGCTCACCGTCGGAACCATCATCTGCACCATGTGCAATAGCGTGTAGTGCTGCGGGTTGTGAGTCTGGGAATTTGCTGGTACAAATCTCATGGCTGGTACAGTAATTATCTCACCGTTGGACCCTTGAGCAAGGCCCTTAACCCCAAATGCTTTAAGTGTGACGATAACATTTAAGGCGTTCTGTCTGAATCCCCTATCGTGTCCCTGTGTGCTGCTCTTCAGGCACTATCGTGGTACCAACCATCGAGAGTACAACGTCACCGGAGGTCACCTCCGTCACTGCAGTCACTGAGGAGCCCACAGACACAAGTACCACGTTCTCTCCTAATGCAACGGAGCCGTTTGTTACCTCGACCCCGACAGAGGCTCCGGAAGTCAACTCCACGGTTCTTGAAGATGCTACAGAGGAGAACACAACTGTGGACTTTGCCACAGTAACTGCCACAGATACCACCTTCACCGACAGGTCTACAGAGCCCTGGGGGGTGGGTGAAGGATACACAACTGAGATGCCACACTTAAATTCCTCACTGATTATAGAAGATGATGAGGGTAAGGAACCCCCAGGGCAACTAACTTTGTAAGCTTTTGAACCAAGATTTCCTCTCAAACGTTGTCCTATTTCTACCCAGGTGGCCTGAGCACAGGGCAAGTTGTGGGCATCGTGATTGGCTCGCTGGTGGCAGTAGTGGTCATCATTGCCGTGGCGGTGATGGGGATGCGCCGGATGGGCCAGTACTCGTGAGTACTTTGATTAGTGACACCCAATAGAGTACTTCAGGAAGTCCTTCACAGAGAGGTGCTTTACAGACAGGTTTGGGTTCAGGATGGGCCAGTACTTGTGAGTACTTTGATTAGTGACACCCAATAGAGTACTTCAGGAAGTCCTTCAAGAGAGGTGCTTTACAGACAGGTTTGGGTTGAGAATGCTTTATTAACAAAGATTACGTGGTAGTGTCCTAAATCTTGGCAGGATCCTAGTAGGGTTTTGTTCTTCGCAGCCTGAACTAGAGTCCGAGGGCCTCGGTTTTCTCAGTTGAAATCACTTTGAGCAGATAATTGAGCGATGATTACTTTGGGTAAAGGTGCAGGTGATACATGTCATATGGCACAGCACTGATGGGCAAACTTCACTTGACAAAGTATTGTCTGTGAAGGGATTGCTTATGAGTTACCCAAATAATCAAATACATCATACAGTTTACAAGATCATTCAAGTCAATATTATGTCATTAAGCATCTAACACCCAACAAATTAGACATTCCCGTTGACTGATGTGATAAAAGTAAAGTCAAAATTCTTGTCAGTTTTAACATGCAGCTGTTGTATTTTTTGTTATTTGTTTAATGACAATGCGGAGTCGCCTGGTTAAATGTTAGTTAACTTCTAACAGAAGTGCGGCATCTCTACTGTCAACATCAGCTGTTTCTCTTCCCTTCAGCCCCTGAGGAGGAAAACTGCCTGGCAGGAAGAGCAGTGTTCTGGAGGCTGAGAGTTTTCCACAAAGACTACTGAATGATGTCATTTCCTGTCATGAAATAAGCGTTCTTCCAGCTCTCAGACTTGCCCAGCTTTGCTCTGGGCCATTTCCGACAAGGCAAGCATGTCGGCCCGCTCCTGTCCTGACCTACATCCAACATCCACCATCCAACACACAGCAGCTTTAAACCTCCAGTCTTACTCTCGGATCTTCAATAAATGCCGATTTTTCACATCGATCGACCACGTCGGCAAACACAACAGGGTCCAGTTTGTGCGACGTGCGGGAAACCAGATAAAATGTGACAGGGTTTAAGAAAGCTTGCAACTGGCGATGTGTGCACTGATCCGTGGCGCGCTAATGCACGCTCACTTTCTGTCACTCAGAGCCAGAATACTCATACACTGAAAACGAGATTGTCTGACGTTTCATGGTCTTTCTAGATGAAACTAGGCTACCAGGTAACTTACAGAACATTAAAAACAAGTGCACAGTGCGGCTCAAACTAATGTGGCCGCAGACAAAATAAAGTCTCGCAAAGTCTGTCCCCCAAGCCCTGTACTGAGACTACGAAAAACAATCAGTTCTGTGTATATTCTAGTACAGTGCTGCTGCCTGGGTTGCTGGCAAAACAACAAGCAAAAAAGCACAAGGTTGTGCGGCCTGAACGCAGACAAACGTAAAAATAAAAAAGTATAATATCTGAAAAGTAGTTGAATGCCTCTCAGCATTTTCTGAATACATTTTTGGGTGTTTGAATGTCCTGTTTGTTACTTGAAAAACACCATTTTCATTGAATAATTAAACAATCACCCTTTTCATTGGATGGCTTCAACAAGCACTCTTTTTATTGGATGGCTTCAACAAGCACCCTTTTTATTGGGTAGCTCTGCAGTTTTAACTAGAACATGTTGCACATATGGTTAATACACATTGCTAGCATTGATGCTGTTATTGTTACTCTTGGTTTCTCGACAATGGTATATCTGTACCTGACCAAGTAATAAGCAAAAACATTCATTTTCATTCAGTGCACATGCATGGAAACCTTAGGGTAGTTATGTTGCACTTACTGTCAGTATTGTGTCAAGTAGAAAAGCACCAACATTTTTCAATGTTTCAATGATCATTTTCAGTGTAGCTTAATTCTGTACTATCTTACAGTGCTGCTTTAATGCTGCCTAAAGAAAAAAATGTACTGCTTCAAAACTCTTAGTCATTTTAGTCATTTTCATTAGTTTCTGCTTTGTTGGACTCTGCTCCACGTACAAAATCTGTATCTTTAATGTGCCATCAGATTTAGTATGTTGTTTAATTTAATTCACGTTTTCAGTTCACATTGTCTCAATAAAAATGTGAAAACACACCATAATTATCTGTGAAGGCCTTTGCTCCCCTTATTAAGAGATAACCTTGAGTGTTCCTTAGCCTGGGGTGCCTATGCTATCGAGCCCCAAGGTCACGATCTTAATGCGCCACAAGGAATTTTATCTGACTTCTGCTGGAAAGTTCTTCTCCATATTTCGCTCCTGGTTTCGGCCGAAGGCTCTGCCCACCGGAAGGTTCTCAGCCGTCCCTCTTCAGCGTGATGTTGATGAACGTCGATCCTAGGGGCCACACACTGGCGACCGAGTGTTAGGCGCACAGTGCTGACTTGTGTCCTGGCTGTGCCCCTCTGTGCCCCACTGTGTTTTTAGGCCAGAGTCCAGCCCTCACAGCCTCGCGGCTCCCCTCCCCATTTCTCCTCCCTGCTCCGCTTTCCCCACCAACGCGGACAAAAGGCCGCTTTGAAGGCCATCGAGATGCCTGCACCCCCCCCCCCCCCCCCCTACACTCACTTACACACTAGCTGAAGCCTCTTGTGAATCTGGGGTTTCCCCCGCACGCAAAATGCCAGCATAAAATCCTGTACGTTACCCTCGGGTGGAGTCATTTCCTGTATCACCCCCCCATACCAAAAATATCCAGTCATGAGGCTCTCATGCGCATGTCATCCTTCAAGCTTCCCCC
>JABFDZ020000109.1:3690033-3705024 GCA_019775955.2 Pollimyrus isidori
ACTTTAGGGCGCCAAATCCATCATGGCTTTCAGTGTCTGTAAATCCAGGGAATTTCATGACCTGCATCCTGCAGTTCGACGTGGTAATCAGTTTGGTTAGGTAAGTGGGGGAGAGACCTTATTCGGATGATACACGTTGAAGTTCTAAAGCCCTGATCTGAACTTGAGGCTAATGCAGAGATGTGCGCTGGTGTGGTACGGCACCACCATGCAGCTGTGGTCATAGTTCTCGCTGTGTGTTGGATTTAATGTAGCGTAAGAAGGGGGTATGACTTGTACAGCTCGGGGAGATTTCCTGGAACATGCAAAGCTGTCAGTGCATGCAGACCAGAAGGTTGGTATTGCACTTGCTTTCTGTTTACGCCCAAATTTACAGCACCCTGGATTAACAATCTGTTCTGATGGTCTGTCCATTAGGAAATTCAGTTTTCAGAGAGACACTTAACGGGAGACACAGCGCTTGTGCTCTTCCAGTGGCCGACTGATTTAATTACTTTCTTTTACCTGGTGGGCTCTGGAATCTTATTTTCAAACTACATGCATTACCTAATGACTTGCAACCCTTATTTGTTGTGCACGCTTTTCTCCATTTTAAGGTGTTGTGGGTGCCCTTATCTTATGCTGCATTTAGATGAGCTTATGTATGTATGACGACAAATCGGTACTGAATTTTCCGTTGGCGTTTTCTTAAATGTTCAGGGGCTCAGGCTGCAGCCCTGTAGCCATATTTGTGTCTTCAAATTAAAAAAAAAAATTACTTGCAGTCAAACGCCTACATTTAGTTTGCGTAATCTAACTAAATTAGTGGAAATTTACAGCCCACGAATAACTGTGATTTCCTCCATGTTTTTAGTCCGGGTTCTCGATCAAAGCAGGAAGGTTTAATTGATGAGCAGCCATGGTTTTGGGGAGGAGGTCTTGGCTGCCCTGAGACACACGCGCTGCCTCCTCAGGGCAGTCAAGGATGTTGGCCGTCACAGAATAATATCTTGACAGGAATACATCTTTATATTTGATTGCTGCCGGGTAGAGACGCACCCCAACCTGGGTTTAAACATGAACCTTTTGTCACACAGGCTGCACACCAGAGGACAGTATTTATTTATTTATTTTTTCCCATGTCATTAGGGTTCAGTTATTTCATCGACCGAAAATATTTGAAAAGTACCGAAAGTCATCGAAACAAACATGTAATGGCTTGTTCTGTTCCGCCATCTAAGGGCGCTTGTGTTCCTTCAGACCGTCGTCGTCTTTCATGACATGCATTAGACCTGTTAGTCGGGGCCAAAACACATCATTAAACCGAGCACAATTAAAGACCAAAAGGAGGGAATCGCTCTCATCAACGGGCGAACTTTGAGGCTGCAGGGGTGTCAAGCAAATGAGCGTGACCGCTTGGGGTTGCCAGGTCTTGTAAATACAGAGACGAATCATCCTCAGCTTTGGGTCGCGGTATGATGCTGCAACGTGACATGATACCTTGGTGCCATGGTTACGTTCTGTGGGTGGGGGGACGCAGAGGCCCTGTTGCTAGACAGTTGAGTCCCATTGATCTTTGTGTTTTTATCACACGTGAAACAGAAACGGCTTGTAATGGTTTTTCTGTGTGTCACTGGTCTGGTGATATTTTGATAATTGGACAAATTAATTATACCAAGTATGTATGACAATCCCTCAGAATGCCAAACAAAACCAAGCTTTTCATCCTTTTGAACCTGCTGACCATTGAAAGTGGGGCAGATTCATTATTTCCCTTTTTTTTTTTACCTTGGTCAGTAATAATAAAAAGAAATCCTCTAATGATGTGCGGTTTTGGTGTTTGGGCTGAATCTGCTCCTGTTGTTCTCAGGGATGGTCTCCTGAAAATGATCTGCCTTTTTCCTCTGTCTCCTTGACTGCCAAGTGCTACGAGTCCCATTGTAGTTGGAGAACAGACCTTGAACATGTGAGGAACTGATAATTGTGCTTTCAGAAACAACCTAGAATGCTTTGAAACGGGTCTATAAATACATGTGCAAGTTCCCATAAACAGAATGGCCGGCAGGGACTTAATAATAGTATAATTCTAGCATCGTTCTCTCTGAGCGGAGGCCTTTTTTGATGCTTTGCTGGACCCAGCTGCCCTTCTGAGAGGACTTTTCACAGATTGATCAGTTCTGGCTGCCATGGGATGACTTTGGACCACCAAAGCAATGGTCTGAGTCTTCCTTCCTTCCTTCCTATCTCCCCCCCCATGTGCCATGGCAAGGCCTCATGTTACCACGACGATGGGACAGCCCCCCAGCTCAGCTGCTTCCCCCCCATGTGTCTTGGATCAGTCAGAGGAGCAGGCCTGTGGACCGTCTGGCTGAAACGGCACAGTCTGTCTGTCCCTGCAGGTGCTGCTGTAATAATCAAGGCTTTGCGTTCGTAACCAACAGGGAACAAGCAGGGACGGATTATTACTCGTATCCGCAGGACCCAGATAATATCGCAATCTGTTCAGCGACACGAGGCCCGAAAGACGTCATTTCCAGTGTCGCTTCAATTCCTCTGAACGTTCTGACGGTCAGTCAACTAGAGGACCAAAGAGAAGACAGATGAAGTGGCAGATGCGGCGGAGTGCTGGTATATCGTTCTTGCTGAACTTGCTGAAATTGACAGGAGTTTCCAATGACAGTTTTCACATGGTATCTGCCGTTTATAATGACTATTTGGACAGCATGTAAAATTTACTTCTCTGACTGCTGGGCAAGCATTTATTGTGTCCGTTTTCCCAAGGCGCAGATAGCTGTGCATCTTGGAAGAGCATAATTGAAAAGGAGTTTCTGATATGGTTGCAGTCCAGCATACACTAGAAAAATTCTCTCACGAGGTCATATTGCCGTTTTGAAACGGAAACAATCCTACAGAAAATGATGAGATGGCATGAATACAACTTAATCTTCAACTTGTTAAACGCGACAAATTATCCTCCTGACGCTGTCGGGCGGCTTTGTTAATTTTAGCTGAGAACCTTCCCTTGTCGACCGCAGGCCGCCTTGCCTTCATTTGGTTTTCCCATAAATCTCATTAGACTCCTTTGCCTGATCGCTGCCCAATTTCGATGATCTCTTCATGAAAACAAATACAATTACGGGGAGTAATTAAAGCAAACAGGATTTAGGTTGGGGGCTGGGGGGGTTGCTTCTGGTGTTTATACACAATCTCACACAGTATTAATCCCAGTGCCCATGTGATGCCCTGGGTAAGCTACACCGCCCACCACCACATGCCCCCTCCTCTGATGCAAACCTGTACCTTAAGCTGCACAGGCCGGGTTGATGGTGCAAGTCAGAGGGCGCTCTCTTCTGGTGATGCCGCCCTGTTCTGCCTCTCTTAACACTCCCGGTTTATTTTGCACTCCAGGTGACGTTCAGTAGGCCCATGTGTGCGAAGGGTGAACTGGCACAGAAGATTCGGACAGAGTTTGGTCGGACCGGGCCGGCCTCCCCGTCTGATTACAGTGTTCTCTGTGGTGCCCCTTCAGTCCATATCATCCACTGGATGCGCTTTTGGCTTGTGACCCGGCTGCCTGACCCGCCTTTCTTCTAAACGTGGCTCCCGGCGCTGTAAACCCGGCTCTCTGTCGCTGTCATCGAACGTCCCCGTCTTCAGCAATCTGCTCGCGGCAGGGAGCAATTAAAACAAACACGGTAGGGGTAGTGGATCATGATAGGCTGTCACTTTTAAGGTGCTTTCAATATTGCGCTCGGAGCAGTATAACTTGCGCAGCAGAAAAAAAGCCTAATTCCCTGGCGATGTCTGGCTTTCAGATACCAGGAAGGTGGAAATAGCAGTTTGTGGGATCTGCCATCAGTGTCTGGTGATATTTCATGAACTTTCTGAGCTGGTACTGTGACTGATTCCTGGTTTGGAGTTATAGCAGGAAAGGTTATTTGTGGACTTTCATAACTTATTGGCAGTAGTTGGGAAGATTTTAAGTTTTCGTAGCAAAATTGTAAATTGGGGGTTCAGAGCAGATGCTGATGCTCCTCAACGTAGAAGGAGAAGTCTGCCGTCCACACCGTGGCCGGCTTACGACCAGAGACTCTACCTGCAGGGAGTGGGATGTGTCTTGCGGGCACACGAAAGCTCTTCCTCAAGCTGTAAGAGGATGTTGGGCCATTTGAACTGGGGTCCGGTAACTTCTGGGGATCCTGAATGGCCCCAAATGAGAAGGCAGCTGGACTGCTCAGTGAGCCGTAATTAAAGATCTCCCGACGTCGTCACTGGGAATAGCAGATGGCAGCCAGTCTGGCTTGTTGGGGGAACTGGAAGCCATTACTCTATCGATCAGCAGAAGGGCTCGTCGGCGAAAAAGGTAACCCCGCCTCCGCGGTGCTCCCCCCCACCTCCCAATGCGTTTGGTTTGGGGAGGGGTTCAACAAGGGCCTGCTGCTGTCTGGAAGGCCCCATCCAGGGCCCGTGGCTTCCGAAAAGAGTGTGAAAATGTAGCCCCCATGTGTCTCATGCTGGCAGCTTCAATGTAATAAAGAAGAATACAGGCTGAAATGTGTCTTCCTGTGAGTCGCCATGGATACCGAAGGCGAGCCAATAGGGATGGCCGATCATACTCCCATTATCGACTTCCCGCGCTATAACAGTCTCCATGGTTACGAAGATTCAATCAACTGGGCGTCAATCGGCCCCGGGTTCCACTATCACCTTTTAAGATGCAAAGTATAAGTGTGAGCTCACCCTACTCTGAGTGACCAGATATAAGAACATAAGAACTATACAGACGAGAGGAGGCCATTCGGCCCATCAAGCTCGCTGATGAAAGCTCAGAGACCTATTGTAGCGATTTCACACTATAGTTTAGGGTTTGGTTTATTGAGAATAATTCGCCATACTATCAAGTCTATGTTGTTCATAAAATGCGTCATACCTAATCTGTAATTGCCTATCTATACTGTAACCCGGCTTGTGATTGACCTATTGGAATCGGCGCTCACATTTTCACGTGAGGGGATTCTTCTGGTAAGATTCTTACTTTTTTCCTTTTTTGCTTTACGTGTGCGGTTCTGTGGTAAGTTAGAGAGTGACGTGCTTCACAGTTGCAGTCCAGTTTTTATTCCCAGTTTCCACACTATAATGAATGTCTGATCTGTTCTGTAAACCAGTGATATTCTGTATTTCCTGTTTTTGAACAGTGTCTGGTTAAGTTGCAACCGATAAGTACGAGTACATGGAATCGCTGTCAAGAAAACAGAACGGAAGTCGCCAACCTGGATTTTCTGCCTGAAATACTCCTGTGAATCTGTCAGGCTCCTGTAAGCTTGTCAATATTTTGCCGTTGACGACACTTAAACTAACCTGCCGCAAATATTCGGATGTTTTACTTTCAGGTTGCTGAGAGCTCAGGGTTATATATTTTTTTTCCTGAAAACTGCTTCAGGTTGATCTGAAATGAGTAATGAAGAAAACAGACGGGAGCAGATGTCATATGAAACCACACGGGTGGTGTGAGGAGGTATTTAGGCCGCCTGACCAGCACAGAACCTTGTGTTGCTAGGCAACTATCGTTTGACAGTTCCCCTGCAGAAATTCCAGCTTGTCAGAGTCTCCGTAATTGTTTGTCCCCTTCATTGTTACTCTGCTGTTATTAGTGCTTAAGCGCATTCTGCCGCTGTTACTCTTCGATCATAAAACATCTGGCCCCTTTCCAATATGTCACCTTATTTGTGATTTTTTCCCTTTTGATGCAGCGGCAGTTTTTCCCTGTACGCAAGTAAACATACTGTAAGTGTGTTATGTGTCAGGGTTATTTGAGATGATTAGGGGTCTGTCCAGCCAGGTGCTTTTGTTTTGTGTTTTGTTTTTTAAATGAAACATTAATTCATGGATTTGTTTTCTTGGTTGGTTGGTTTGTTTTGCTAACTGCATTTTTATGGAGCTACGAGTTTCATGATGTCACTGGAAGCTTTTGCCAGGGGACTTCGGGGTAAAGTGAGGAGAGGCCGGCAGGGCAGCTGCCCCGAGATTGCTGGTAGTGGAGATCGTGCCACTTGGAGTGCAGATAGGAGGGTATCTTCTGTACTGGGGGGGCAGGGGGAAAGCAGGCCCCGGTTTAACAGTCAAGACCCTTTGATGTGAAGAAGTTTTAAATCCTCGCAATTAAACCTTCTCTGTCCGGAATCTTGCATCACCCACTGAAAAATGTTGAGCTTGATTTGGCTAAGAGAACTCTGGGATTGCCGTCTTCATTATGTTCACGTACTGTACCTGGCACAGCCAGTGTGAAAACAGTAACGCGTTGTGTAGGGAAAAAGTGAGGGTTTCATTAAACTAATTGTTTGACCCCCGTATGGCAAAACTCCGATGACTCATCATGCGGCGTGAACTTCGGCTGTACGTTGAATGTTCCTATTTTCCTGTAGCAATAAGCACTGTTGCTTAATAATCCCCGTTTTAAGAACTCTGTCATTCGGCGCATTGCGAGGCAGTCGTGAGAAACCGGAAACGCGCTTGGGCTTTGTGGAATGGAGGAGTACTCGAAATCGCCAACAAAATATGGGATGTGCATCATTGTATGCATTTTTGAACACTAGAATGCATGTATGTGGGTTTCTATGGCAACATGGGATGTCACGAGGCACGCTGGGTAGCGGTGGCGACCGCAGGTCGCCTGTATCTCGTCCTACATGCTATGGTTCACTTTGTGCTGGTGCAGACCACAAACCATCCTGCGTCTCTCCCCACTTCCTTGGTGTCGCTTCGAGAGGAGCCGCCGTCTCAGATCAAAGGCTTCGCCCTCAATCTCTGGGAAAGGGTCTCCAGATCTGATATGAATCTGTCTCCCCGCCTGCCTTGTAAATCTGTGCTTCAGTGCTGTTTGTTTTCAGATTTGATGTCGTGGCCCCGTGAAAAGAATAAACACGGGCGTTTATATGGGGAGACTCTCCGCGGGGATGTGGGTTGGCGCGTGATTGGGAGCAGCCCTCCCCAGTGCCGCCCTCAGACTGAATCTCCAAACTGATTAGGGTCAGCTGAGGTCAGCACCATCTGCCGCGTATGATGATGACGACGACCTCGTAGAAATGGCAGCGTATTTAGATCCGCCGAGAACGAAGACTTGGCCCTTGGCGTCCGCATCGCCGTTTTCCCGCGCGACTCCGGGAAGGTGAAATTGTTTCTCTTTTCACCGCGAGCAGAGAAACTTAAACCGGGTGACGAGGGCTGCGCCCTTGAAATGAGAGAGATCCCTGGAAGAAGCTGACCATGCTTATTTCGTTGTGGTTTCAGATTCGCCTCGTTCCGCATCTTCGCTAATTTGCACCAAACAACACAAATCACACATTTGCCTCCCCCCTGCAGGAGGCCCTCTCGCGGCGCCAGTCCCGCCTCCTGACCCAGCCGTGTGCCAGGGTGATGGTATGGGCGCTGGAGGAGTGTTTGCTTTGTACACAGGTAGAGTGACGTCCCCCTTTCACCTTTCCTCAGAATCCCCGCTGCTGCCGCATTCAGCTTCGTGGCTGATTTTTGCTACTATGGTAAGCTGCTACGGTAAGGCACGGCGGTAAGGTACCGCGGTAAGCCACTCCGACGGATGGTGCCTCGGCTGTGGGTCTCCCGGTTCTGCAGCCGGCGGCTTCGGCGGTGGATAATCCCGGCGAGGACCCAGCGTCCGTTTTGCCCGTCAGAATTTTAATTTGACAGCTTCTGCGTTGCTGTGGGCTTGGCGGTCCTGCCTGTGCGTGTTCGTGCAGACGCGATCAGTGTTGGTTAGCCTGTGCGTGTTCGTGCAGACGTGATCCGTGTTGGTTAGCCTGTGCGTGTTCGTGCAGACGTGATCCGTGTTGGTTAGCCTGTGCGTGTTCTGCACACGTGATCCGTGTTGGTTAGCCAGTTCCTACATGTGCTGCGACTCAGTTCCTGCTCGGTTTTTAAATCACCCGAACTGTCAGTGTTGCTTTTAATCCCTTAATGGATGCTCTGTGCATGCTGGCGTTGTTTTGATGCCCCTCCTCTTGTGTTATGGCTTGACGGCGCGGCCCTCTCTAGGTCCCATCGCCGACGGCTGTAGCCCTGGGTGTTTTAGCCCTGCTGCCATTCTTCCTTCAAGGAAAAAAAAGAGTCAAGCCCCAGGTAAACTTGACTTGGCCCCTGATTTGTTTCTCCAATAGCCAGGAACTCCCTCGCTTCACTGTATCGGGAAGCTGCGTGTTGTGCTATGCATCACTTTTTGGTTCTGCAGTGAGCAAGTTTACAGTACAGTTGGGCACAATGGGCATTTTCATATGCATGTTTTTTGCTGATGGATATTTCAGCAGACTGAGTTGTATAAAGTGGCACGATATACAGCGACCGACTCGTCCGTCCCGACAGGCACACAAAGACACGAGGTCCGTTTCATTTATCGATTTTGTTATTTGGTTTATTTGCCCAATTTCAGTAACGGCTTAGTGATCTTGGCGTCTCGGTAACCCTGTGCGTGTGGCTGACGGGCCTTAGGCCCGCGATCGGACACCAGTCCGGGACACCGCTGCTTATCAGTCAATACCGTTAATTAGATGATTTACGCTCCGTCGCCACAAACGAGCGAAAGTGAGTGGAAGGTCTTCCAATAATCAATTATCTGGTTGTAATGAATGAGACTGAGGCGAGTTTTACAGGCTCAGTGTTTCCGCAAGGGGGGGGGAAACGGCTGTAGGCGGCGAAACGGCTTTCAGTCGGGGGGGACATGTGAGTAGAGGAGAGTCATCGAGACCCATCATGCTTGTCAAGGTCTCCTTCCAGTCTGCTGTAGACACCAAACAGGAAAAACAATGTCTGCTGTTCTGCCACAGAGACACGTGACGAATATCCAATCTGGAGGCCGTGTTCATTTCCTTTACACTTATTTATTTCTTCTGTTAGCGACATTTTGATGATTTTATGCCTAATGCAGTGTGATATTAGAATCCGCTTTGATCTTTGGGCTTTGATTACTTATGATTGGGGTTGATGGCAAGGATTTCTGCCGGCTAAATACCAGAGAAAATAGGATTAGTAGCTGGTTTTCACGGGGTCCTGTGTCACCTGTGAAGATGAGGTAGGTGGCTGTGTGAGGACTCGCCACACTGCAGTTCGCGACTCCACCAAACGGCAGGCAAGGAGGCGCTAGTTTCTCGTTTATCACACTAATTAAATTCCAGCGAGTTATTTTTAATGGCTCATTCGCAGGTGTTTAATCCCATTTATGGTTTTCAGAGGACAGAAGGTAAGCCCTTCGCTTTCGCAATGGAACGGGCAGCATTCGGGGGAAATGCCGCTGTTGACATGGTGCTCAGCTGTTTAATTCCCTCCCAAGGCTGTCAAAAGGCCAAAGGCAGAGCATGCAGGTGGGAGAGCCGGTTTGGAGGGAGCAGGCGAAGCCTGATTGGCTGGCAGCTAAGCTCCTCCCACAGCCTTGTGTAGTATCTGCGACTCCACTGGTTGGCCGAGGTAGCCGATGTACTGCTTCTTCCACTGGCACGGACGGTGGCGCGTGATGCCGTTGAAAGCCATAGCGTAAAGATGTCAGTCTACCTAGAAGAGAGTGTATTTAAGGAGTGAGCAGTCTGCTTTTCTGGCCAAAGGTAAGCAGAGGTGGGAGGGTGCATTGTGGATATTTATACAAAACAGGAAATAACTCAAACTTGATTAGGGCGACTGGAGAAGACTGAGGGAACAGATGAAGGGATACTGAGGCTGGACATTGTCTCCGGACAGGGAGACCGTGCCTTGGATGTTGGTAAGTTTGAATGTAAGGTTTTTGCTCTGCATTTTGAGGGCATAGCCAGGGCTAAGAATTGGATTTTGCTACCATGGCTGGGTCAAGCTTGGAGCGACCCCAGTCTCTGCCTCGGCGCCGCTGTTGGCGGCGATGTGGCAGAAAGGTTCTCTCCTAATCTCTTGGTTCGGCACGACGAGGGGAGTCGCAAACGACTAAAAGAGCCCGAGAGGCTGCGGTCGGCCCGCAAGGCTTTTGTTCTGCTACCTTTTTGGATGCCAGCTTGATATCACTTACTTCTGCAGTGTTTTTGCTGCTGTGCCTTTCACTCGGTAAGGGGGTGGATCTCAGATATCAAAATGGCTCGGTGTGGACTCTTCAAAAGAATCATTTATTTTTCTTGGGAGCATATTGAAATGTCAAGTGCCGTCCAAATTGAAACACCGATTACAGAAGAGCCGGTCCTTGATCATTCATCTCGTTCTCCATCCATACCATGTGTGCCTGAAGCCATAGTTTCATCCGGAGTGGTAGTGTGTCTCAGGGGTGCGTTACTGACAGCGGCTTTGTGACTTCTGGGTCCCTGGATGGATCGAGTCCGTTCTCAGCCGTCTACCTGACGTTCTGCATCGTGAGCAGAGAGCTCGGCCGTTACCCACGATTCATTGCTTTCCCTTCTGGAATACAGCTTTTGAGACTTTTGCGAAGTGCTACTAATCGTGATGTCCTCCGTTGCCCCAGAATGCTCCTGGCACTTCTGAAAGCAGGGATGTGTAGAGGGGTGGGGCCACAGGGCCATTGCCCCCAACTGAAAGCTGATTGGCCCCCAGTATGCCTCCTCCCCCATCACTAAAATTTCAAATCACTCTGTAATAAGTTTGGTCCCTTACGGCCTCTTATGCCCCCCCCCCCCCCACCCCTTTTTAAAAATCACTAGAAAAAAATTGTAAAATCTGTTTGAAAGGTTCACAACCCCTTTGATATCCATAACGAGAGAGACGGGACGTCTCAGCATGGGGTTTGGCGAGTGTTGTTACTATGGAAATCCAGGTCGATAAAATCACATCATGTTGGGATGCGATAGACAAACTGCTCTCCTCCATTCCGGCCTTTCCTGTGTCTGGGGAGCTGAAAAGGGCGACTCCCCCCCCCGTGCTCTCTCTGTCTGTTCCGCAGCGATAGCAGGACGAGCCTAATCACGCTTATTTCCATGCCTTCTTCCCGCCGACATAATTATAAAGCACGACGCGAGCAGAGCAAACGAGGCTTTAACTCTGCCGCTGCTCTGTCCCTGCTTCTGTGGCGCTGAGGCGAAGCCCCCTCGCTCCTATAATTTGCGTTCCGGGGCCAAACTGCAATAGCTTCGGGCCGCAGGCCTGTGAAGACCCTACGCGTAGCTTTCTGGCTGACCCCCGCCCCCAGTCACCAGATAAAGACCCCCCACCCCCCGACTGTGAACCGCATTCTCTGCTTTCTCAGATCCAAGCTAGAGGCTGGGGATTATTGCTGCGAAGGAGAACTACTACCTGAAGCACAGTGGAGTGCATTTACAGACCTATAATGCGTGACTTGGAGTACATTAACCCTCTTGTATTTAGCTACAAATGTGTAGAGTACATCTAGATTCATTAGTTAAACTATTTATTAGTAGAACTATTTTCTTCTGCCTGTGACTAAACATTTTTTAGTCTTCATAAATTTTAAATCATGTTCCGCTTCTAGAATGTTCTCTGTCATCCGTTATAATTAAAGATTGTAACAATGGATTTATTACGGTAAGCTGCCTGGCTGACACTACAAGTGCTGTTTATAAAATTAATCAACAACCTTCTGACCAATCAGAATAGAGCATTCAGCAGCACTGCGGTATGATAAGCTTGTTGTAAATCATGGTGGTTGATCTAACGTGGCTTGATTGCGACGACCGCTCCCGTGCGATATGGATCGCGGTCCTGCGGTACCTTGAAGCAGCTGTACTGTCCAGAGCAATAACTCGGGCCATTATTTACGCGGCATTCATGAAACCCGCTCTCAGTCCCTCCCGCTGGATCGCGGCCAGCTGCTGGTGATGAGATTATTAATTCACTTTAATTAAACTTTCACTTTGGAGAAGCAGTCTTATTGCTTCCATCGTGCCGATAAGGCTAAGGGCTAATTTGTATTAATATGATTTGAAAGTGTTTTATTCTGAATTATTAGTAACGCTGAAGGCAGCTGAACAACAAAGCCCTTAATTTTAAAATGTACTCATTCTGGAAATGGTTTTATAATATCTGTAATATTTTATGTAATGTCGAATTTTGAACGTATCATAACGTGAACTTGATTTAGTTTCGCACACGCTCTCTGAAGTGACACGGAAAACCAGACAGACTTTTTTTCTAAATGAACCTTATCAATTAATGACACGGCACAGTGCCCGTTTGATCGGTAGAACCTTGCCGCTGTAATTTCAGTAGATGTATTTTTAAGCTTCCTGAGCCCCTTTCTGCACGTCTTTGTGCTGGAGTTGGAAGTAATAAATGGCTGGTACATCCGTAAACCCGGCAAGCCGCGGTTCAGTGAGCACACGGGGGCTAATTCATCGCCTTATCTGCGTACCGCAGTTCCACGGGGACCAGGTCGCGCTCGGCAGGAAGTGACACGCGCTGCCGCCTGCCTCATTCCAAGTGGCTTTTCAGACGCGCTGTAACAGGCCTGCGGCTGTTGAAGATGTGAAATGGCGTGACTATGCCAACCCAGTGGCCCTTTTGGAGGGGAGGGGAGGGGCAGCCCACCTCTGTCTGCACCTTGTTTGCATTCAGTCGATTTCCATGTGATTTATCCAGCGGTAGCAACATCAGTCCGTGGTTGTGGAGGTTGGGATTCCAGCTTCTCCCGGATCCCTCATCCCCTCCCCTTGTGCTCCGAGTGGCGTAAACCACATCCAGAGAGCCCTCTGCCAAATCTTTTAAGTCTCTCTCTGCGAGGGCCCCGTGTTCGCTGATCCCGATGTCTCACCACCGCTTACACGTCTTTATGTAAGTCTGATCGCGCCGGATTTGCATCTCATTCTCACGCGTTCGGTCGAGAGCTGCCCGCCGCAGACGTCTGCGCTTCCGAAAGACCACAGTTGGCGACTGGATTTTGTGACGGCTAGAACTCCTGTCTTTCCGGCACATTTTCACTTAGCTGCCGCGCTGATTTGGCTCCTTTAATGACTCTGTCCTGCCGTCCCAGACACAAGACTTTGTTAAAAAGAGCCCCGAGTCTCATTTCTCAAAACCTGGGTACCTTATTTCAGGCAGATTGGTAGAGTTTTTAACTGCAAACAGCCAGTTATACATTATTTTATAATAATTTTAATTACATAGGGACCTGCTGCTAATTCCAAGTGCCAATGCACTTCTGAAGAAGAGTCTCTATACCTTGAGTCATTTACAGCCTCATTACTAAAGTAGCTACCGCCAAACGTGGCCAGGTCTGTTGTTTATAGCTATAACAGCTGCCACTCTTGGCTTTGTCTGGGGGAAATTTTTGCCCATTTATCCAGAAGAACATTTGTGCTCTGAGGCATTGATGTTGAACGTGAAGGTCTGGCTCGCAATCTCCATTTCAGTTCATCCTAAATGTGTTTGATTTGGTTGAGGTCCAGGCTCTGTGTGGGCCAGTCAAGTTCTTCCATTCCAAACTCAACCAAGTTTTTTTTTTTTTTGGACCTTGCCTTGTGCACTGGACTACAGATATGCAGGGACAGAAACACACACGCATGCACACTCACACCTGTACACCTGTGTCGGTGTACCTATCTAAATGGGACCTTTTTGATTACATCAACCAAGAGGTCCTTAAACCCTACCCAGCCCAAACCTTAACCATAAGTAACCACACAAATTACAGGACTTTTTAGCATTTTCAAATTGCATTCGCAGAATTTTATAAAACTGAGGTTGACTAGAAAAACGTCCCCAAACGTTTCAGGTCTTGCGTTTTGGGGACATTTTGGTGAAGGGAGCTCAAGGGTGACAGTGGTGAGACTGTGCTGCTGAAGATTGGATCTGAACAGGCATGGGGACAGAAAGTCCGCAGTTTACTTGTGGAATTACATCGGGTCCACCGATCTCCATAAACATACTGTGTGTTGCCGGCCACCGGTGTGTGATTTAAGCATCTGCATGCATCAGCCTGAGCTGCAGTGTGTCCCGAATGCATCACTGCATGCCGCAGATCATGTGTATGGTTTGCGGGGAATGAATTTTGAACAGATGTGCTTCAGTTCAACGTTTTCCAAAGAACTGTAATTTGGTTGGTTGGGTTTTTTTTTCTAATCTTGTGGAGGTTTTTAATCTCATAAACCCGCATCACGGCGATGGTTTAAAAGGATTAAGATTAAAAATAGTGACGGTTTTTGATTGCATACTTGATCCTCTGGTGAATACATGACAGAGGGTCTTGCATGGGCCCCGGGGGGGGCAGCAAATCACACTTCCGAATGACGCAACTGCCAAACTTTCACTTCCATGTACATCTTTCAGAAGCCAATGGTGAGATGTAATAGGTCTCTGTATTCAACATTGCATCCTGCTGCCTGGTTTCATAAATTTTCTTAACCTCGTCACCCTTTGGTCTCCGCCGAGTGTCACTCGCACCCGGCTACTTCAGAACAACTGGGGCACCTTCTCCGTAATCGCTTCAGCCTTTTGAGGTGGGATTTTTACATGGGGTGGAGTGAGACCACAGCGAGGCAAATTAGCATTGAAGGAACGCGTTCGTAGCACAGACGTGTCCCGTGTCTGAATTCCAGGCAGTGTCAACCCACCTCTGCTTGTCTTTCGGGCCGAGGACCTGCGGAGATGGCGGGTAGCCCGGCAGCCAGGTCTGTGCTCCCCTCTAGCCGTAACTGCATCACCCACCTTGCGCTTCAGGGGACCTCCTCTGCCCGCTACCCCACCCGACTCCAGCTCATATTACCTGTGACGAGATTGCAGTTGGTCGCAGAAGTGGCCTTGTGGTTTGTCTTCCATGTGTTGTTTTTTTTGTCGTCTTGATGTCCCTGTGCCGTGGGCTAAGAAATGTAAAATGCAAATTTGAGTCCTGTAGGCTTTGGAAATGTCATATCTGCTTGGTGCTGGAAGGTCTGAAGGCTGCAGAATTTTCACTGTTGGCGCCAAACACCTCAAAGCGAACTTGTCAGTCAACGCCCCCCCCCCCCCCGGCCCCGCAGCGGGCGAACAAGAGGGGGGGGGATAGGAGTTATAGAAGGAGGGACTAGAAAGTGAAATTGATGGGGCGGGGGG
>JABFDZ020000109.1:3844335-3867874 GCA_019775955.2 Pollimyrus isidori
CCATTGGCTAACGTTAGCGGGACGCTTGGCTTCTCGCGTCGAGTGCTGCCGTGCGCGTATCCCCGCTGGACACGCGGGGAGATCTGTGGCGTGTTAGGGTTAGCGTTTACGACTCGCCGGATGACCTTTGACCCGGTCACATGTTCATCCCGCTGGCCAGTATGTCTTTGCCTTTCTGTCACCCTGCTTCCTGTAAGTGTGACTGCTGCCTCCATTCAAACCTCGTCCTTTAATAGTGACTGAAACCCTCTTTAACCTTCGGCCACGGACTGAGTCTCGCCCACCGGTAACACCTTGTCTTTCCGTTCTCTCTCTCGTTTTTTCCCCCCCCTCTCTGTTGGCATTTTCTCTCTCTCTCTCTCTCCTCCCTCTCCCGTTTTCCTCTTTCCTGATTTTGCCACAGTCTCTAGAGGACCTGGAGGACCAGAAGCGTAAGAAGAAGAAGGAGAAGATCGGCTTGGGTTCTCTGTCGCGAGTCTTCGCCCGAGGAAAGCAGCGCAAGTCCCTGGACCCGGGCCTGTTCGATGGTACTTCCACTCCTGACTATTACATAGAGGAGGATGCAGACTGGTGATGGCAGACCCCCAACCCCCAAACCCTGCTCTCCCTGCTCCCCAAGCTCCCACCCGTTGCATCCCAGACCTCCTGCAAAGGAGAGAGAGCAAGCATGTGTGCAGCTGCCTGTCACCCTGCCTGCGAAGGGTCGGTCTGGTTGAGGGTTCGAGAGCGAAGGCCCCGCCCTCTACCAGTATTAGTGTAAAACTATTAGTAGTGAAATACCTTTATGTATGTGTAAAAAGAACAAAAGCAGGCCCAGACACTCGCACACTCCCACACGCACACTTCGGATTTGGGAAGCCTGGATTTGTTAGCTGTCATGTTTGGAGCGTCGTGGCCCTGTTTCCGTCTTTTATCTGTCTTTATATTATGAATTTTTTTTTGTTCAATAACTTGACTTGAAGGACTGCTGTGTTTTTGTAAATAACCGTCATCGTGCACTTTGTGCTTGTAAATGTCCAATGTCCTGAATGCATTTTTTGTTATTATTTCGTTGTTATTTTTGACCCCAGCTTTTTAATTTCATTCCACTTTTTTTTTTTTTCTCCTGTGCTGTCATTGCTTGGTCCATTTCCTGTATTTGGCCAGTAATCGAGAAAAGCTTCCTTTGGGCAATGTGCAGACTCTCTGGGCATGTATCCCAAAATTAGGGTATATATACTCAACCTCAAAGCCACGAGCAGTAAATGAATAAAGATTTTGAAGTGTTCTCTCTGGGCCGTCACGACAAAACGAACCTAGAGGCCTCAATACCCTGTGTGAAAGTGTAAATGTCCTGTATGTGATCGACTGTGTGTGTGTGGAAGCTGGGGGCGGAACCTGGGGGCAGACAGACTCCGATAAGAGCAAATGGACAAGAGCTTAAGCTATAGCCACTGGCCAGTGAGCACTTCGTGTCTGAATAAGGGAAGAGTAGAGTCACCCTTAAGAGTGCAGACCGCATGAATTCTACCACTGTAATAACCGATGCATCCTTTGTTAAACTGTGCGTTTGTCCACTGCAAGTGTCTTCACTTCTTGAGGTCACTGGGGTGTTACACCCGTAGATGCGGAAATGACCTCTTCCCTGCCACCAGGGTCTTCTCCCGAAGAAAATGTCCACAGCGTGCATTTTGGTGCCAGGCTGATTTGGAAGCTCTAAAACAAGAATTTATGGGATTGGTAATTTAACTTGAAACTGCCCCCAAAATAACGTAAATATGTGCGTAGACCGTAAGAAAGTATGCGGGCAGTCTTTTGTAAGGACGACCCCCTGGGTGAGGGTCATGGAAGGGTCACATCCCCCTATCAGGAGTCACCACTCGAAAATGTGCTTAATCATAGTTAAAGCATTTTGTTAAATTCAGTGGCTTTGTGGGAAAACTTACTGCACCCACCACGGGTGGAAAACCGGTAAGGAAATTGATCAGCATCGTGCTTTTGTGCCGAAGCATGTGCAGCACAGCATGTTGGGTTTGCATGACAGCCTTGGGTTCATTCGGTCTCATCATCTACTTCAGAAGAGGCGACGATAAAGAGTAAAGAGCGAGCACGGCCTGGCCTTTGGACTGGAGAGGAAATACGAGAACCGTCTGCCCCCGGGCCTCTGAGCGAACCGGCGGAAAGCCAGCGGCATTGATGACTGACGTTTCAAGCGCGTTTACCCTAAGACTCACTGCCTCCGTCTCATTTCTCAAAACCAAGCACTTTTGAATTGCACTTAAGGCACCGTCGATAGGCCAAAGTTTTAAACTGTATCTTAGATACAGCAAATATAGCCGGGGGGAGACTTGGGACCCCAGATCCTACAGCAGGATCGGCTTGGAGATCTTAAAACAGCGGGGCCCCGAGGGCGTCTTCGACCTCAGAGGCGGCCGTAAAGAATCCGCCATTGGAACAGTCACTCTGGGAGGGTCTCTTGGCGGCAGTGGGCAGTGATTGCTGGTCACCACAAGGACAGACCACTCGCTCCCAAGTGCGTGGTCACTACGGGGACAGACCGCTCGCTCCCAAGTGCGTGGTCACCACAGGGACAGACCGCTCGCTCGCAAGTGCGTGGTCACCACAGGGACAGACCGCTCGCTCGCAAGTGCGTGGACACCACAGGGACAGACCGCTCGCTCGCAAGTGCGTGGACACCACAGGGACAGACCGCTCGCTCCCAAGTGTGTGGTCACCACAGGGACAGACCGCTCGCTCCCAAGTGCGTGGTCACCACAGAGACAGACCGCTCGCTCCCAAGTGCGTGGTCACCACAGGGACAGACCGCTCGCTCCCAAGTGCGTGGTCACCACAGGGACAGACCACTCGCTCCCAAGTGCGTGTATCAAACAGCTTTAGATAATTTTCTGTTTTAGTTTTTTTTTTTAATGCACTGGCACAGTTTGGACGCGAGCAGCTGCTCTTCATGCCAAATTCTCCGCTCATGGCTGTAGCTGCCGACCCAGCAGTCCGTCTGCAAGGCACCGGCGCCGACCGCCTTAGCTTTCCCTCTAGCGGGCACCATGCCCCCCCCCCGCCCCCCATTTGCCTGGGCCCGGCTGGCACTGGGGCTCCTGCTAGTTGCACTCCCCCCTTGAAGCCCCATCCCCTTGGGCTGACTGAAGGAAGCTGCCCTCCCCCACTGTGAAATGCAGCTGAAATATCTGCAAACAGCTCTCACTGCATCGCCGAGTCCAGCCCCGTGTATGACAGAGAAATGGAAATCTGGAGTTTCCCCCGACAGGATTTCAGAGCCCTCGATTGATTACACATGTATTACGGAGAAACTTCATCAAAATTTTAATAAATTGAGTCCTTTGCAATCGGGAGTTTTCACTCTGCAGGCAGTAGATTGTTTTTCTGTCTCCAGAAGGAATGTTTAGCGGCAGAAGTTACAGCCTGGGAGGTGTGTGACCGTTCCTGGGGACATGGTGCGTCACCCCTGCTGGCCTGTGACATTAGGAGAGGCTGGCCAGATCACATGACTGTGCTGCATTGAGGTGTGTTTGTGGCGGACAGCAGAGCGGCCCTATAGCTCCAGGCAACACTGTGTTGTCCACAACACCCCCCCCCTTCCCCACCACCTTATACAAACCACCTGGAGAATGTCACTTTATCTTTGGCATTTTGGGAATATAATATAATATACCTGTGATATCTATATAATGAACAATGTCTCAAAACTATGTTTGAGTCTTGCATATGAATTAGAACTAAATTAGCACCTCTCGTACCGGCAAAGAAAATAAAATAATAAATTAGGGTCAAGTTGCCAGAAAAGCAATTAAATGGGTGCCAAAGACTAATAACCTTTTCAGAAACAGCACATTAATTGCTTTAATCTGCACTGCGTGAGCTTGCTGAGATGTCTGCCTTGCCTTAAAGGATAGCTTTTGTCTTGTCATTCAGTTACTAAAACACTGCTAGCTACCTGTTCATCTAACGTGGTTGAATGGGAAGTCACAGGAATGTAAAAGAACTCAGTAGCCCATGCTGCTTTGCAACAGGGGTCACCTGTAACTGTGGAAAGGGAAGTCTTCACTTCTCCTTTTCTGTTGGCATTCCATATATATATATATAAAAAAACCATTATTTTTGTAGTTTTATTTCGTATACAGATTTGCTGTCATTTCATTGATTTTATTTTTTGTAAATTAGAAAATAATGCTGATATCGACTATTAAAGAGATTTATTTAAGAAGAAATGAGCTTCGATAACAGAAAATCAGGACAGTGAAGGAAAAATCACTGTTTATGGCTGTTTGGAAATAGAGAGAAGGGAAGCAGTTTTAATGGCATGGAAACAAATACAGTAAAGATCCAAATAAAACTTATTTTAAAATAAATAACACTGAATTTCCATGTGGCCTTCTTCTTTTCCCCGTTGTCTGTCGTCACGGTTTGTTTATCCCTAACTCCTGGTGTACAGACGTGACCGGCAGGCGTCCGTGTGACCGCACAGCATCTATAACATTGTTTTGTGGCCTGAAACTCCTAATACTCTGTGTGTGACACCCCAGATCCCTCACCTCTGACTTTTAACCCAGGAAACATGCTTTTGCCAAAGTCAAGATCTTAATCCTGTTATTGTATGAATTTATTTTTCCGAATGCAAAGAAAGACGTAAAAAAAAAAGTAGTTAAAAAAAGATGCCATCACTGGGTTAAAAGTTGTGTGTACATATTTTTTTAACAGAAACTCAAATATATCATTTTGAATCCAGCCTTGCTTCAAGTTGACGGATCCCAGACACTTTCACAGTGAATAACACTGCTGGATTCACCTGGATCTGCAGCTAACATCTCGCCAGGTTCCAATATGCTACCCTCATTTTCTCCATGTGCGTCGGCGCGTATCTTTACACAAGTTCAGAGCCTTTCTTGGTCTTTTCACATTAGTGCTTCAGAAACTCAGATCTGTTATGCACCTTTAAAAAGCCCCGCCTTGTCCTTAGACCAGCGCTTCCCAATCCAGCCCCCTGGGACCCACAGAGTGCCCACGCTTTGGTGGACTGTCTGGCAGGGAGCTGGGAGGGAAAACATGGGCTGTCCGGGGCCCCGAGGACCAGGTTTAAATGCTGCCTTCAGACCACTGAACTGTCCCAAGATGCTCGGATCACTTCAGTCACTTATCTTTCCATTGATTGGACGTGCATGACCAATGGAAACATTGAATTAGGTGTTGCTCTCAGGGTGGGTCACCGAAATTAATGTGATGCATTTCAGAAATGACACAAGTTTAATGGGGATACCAATATATTGTAAATGTGATAGAAACATCACTTAGGGGTTACGGAAATAGCTGTCCGATGTGAATCCAGTCTCAAGCTCCAATCTTTTTGATAAACCATCAGAACATATTAATAGTCCAAAGGAGTGAGGGTCACTGCTACTTCTGCCAATGAACCCTTTTCTATTGCTGGTGAGACACTCAGTAACACTCATGGGGGCGGGCCTTCATTATATAGGGCGATTACGCAGTTTTATTTACACCAGCCTTTAGCTGTTCCCAGACATTCCACTCTCGTGACTTTGTGTCCGTGAATCAGCGCTAACGGCTGGAGCAACTACAAACCTTATCTAAGATTTTGCGCATTTGGATTATGTACCACATTGGGCTCTAAAGCTTCCTTTAAACGCTTGACCTTCTCGATTTTGGACGTGACTATCATGGGTCTGGTTTAACCTGAAGATCTTCCTCCTCTACAGCCCCACTTTGATCTGCCCTTTAGGATCTTTGTCAGGTGCTAACTTTAGAGCTGAGACGTCATCGCTGTACGCAAAGTCAAGGTTCCGGGGTTCATTATCCATCCAGTCTGGCAGATCAGGGGGCCAGTTTCCTAGACGGTGCTCTTCCTGAAGCAGGGAGCATCTCACAGTTGGCGATGTGAAGTGGCGGCACTTTGGCTCATTCGAGTGGTCCAGATGGATCGCCACCTCGGCCAAAACCCGCCTGGAACACAAATCCTCTCTCTCCTGCATGTTCCATTAATCATACGTGTGGCTGTTCACAGCGGTCTCCACTTAACCACCGGAAAGGTGTAGAGGGGCCGGTTCTATGAAAAGAACCCAGGAGGATCTTTTCAAATAGCGCTGGATCTCTCTGCCATTGTGTGCGAATTGATTGAACGTCTAAAGAAAACTATCAGGCGACATGCTGTTAGAGGGGAAGGCGCCTGTTTTCTGCTTTGTAACCATAACAACAAAGGAGGGGAATATTCTCATCAGGCCAGCCAGAGACCGAGATGCGTTGTGTAGATGCTTCTGCATAATTCATGGTCCATGTACTTGGGCGCAGACTATTCACTGCGTAACAATCTGAAACACACTGTGTCTTAAACTCTGTTGTGGCTGTTTGTCCATGTTTCGGCTCAGTCTGATCAATCGATTTATTTATGTTCTCCTGGCTGGCTTCCGCTGTTCCGCCTCTCTTACTCTTAATGCCGCTCCAGATTCTCTAAAGGCAGAGAGCCCCCTGGGACGGCACTTTCCAGTCCCGGAAAAGGCGAAGGCCAGCGGCTGATTTCGAACCCGGGCACTCGGTGGCTGATGCCAGACGTGCGTTACCTTCAAGGCCTTATTGTTACCAAGGGCACCCTGTGGCAGAGTAGCCACGCCAGCTGGAGATGGAATCGCTGCACACGGACGCCAATCTACAGCGTTTATTGGCCAGTGCCTGTAAGCTTCTGTGTCGCGATTGGCCAGTTTGCAAACAGAATTATGGCAGTTTTATTCTAAGAAAAAACATATGCATGGGACAGGAACAATGTAAAAACAAACAGAGGTGGGGGGGTGTGTGAATCCACGATTTCGCTGCTAGGCAACCAATTAATCTCATCTAAAATTAGTAAACAAACGTCCTTGCTTTATAATTAACCTACCGTACCTTTGATTGGGTCGCTCATTCGGGAGACATTCTCCAGAGCTTATTATGAAGCTTTATTGCCTCATGGAGATGGGAGAACTTTCACATTACTCATAGGATTATGAAAATATCGTGAAATCTGCTGAGTGATATCTACTGAAAGTGAACAATATACTTCTATGAATCAGTTCCACAAAATTAAGGTTTTCTCTTTATTTTATGCCTTATGATATTAAAAAATGTCTGCGCTGTGATGCTACAAACATAAATACGTTTTTGATAAAGCGGCATGTGAACACATTTGTCAGGCAGGAGCGTGTAACTGAGCTTTCTGAGCCTTTCACAACTTTTCACATTTTGCAGCCATTCATCTATGAACCGGCTTCTTTCGGATTTATTATTTAATTTGAGATTTCAGCACCGTTGACATTTAAACCCGCCCATGTGTTTAGTTTAAACAGCTGTCTGAAGCAACGTGTGTTTCATATTTTCATTTGGCAGATGATTGGCTGAAACGCTTTTGGAAATGGGGAATTTCCATCGAACAACAGGCACAGCTGCTGCTCTCTAGTAGTAGTTTTTCTGGAATGTTCCTCAGAGCGGCAGCATGGTAGCCCACTTCTCCAGGGCTTGAGAGGTCACGCCCTCCCAATGTCACACAGGGTTCTCCCTGGTGTGTCTAACTCAGGGGTGGGCGATCTTATCCGCAAAGGGCCGGTGTGTGTGCAGGTTTTTGGGAGAACCTGTAGCTCAGCTGTTCAAACCCAGGTGTGAGGACTATTCAGCCAATCAGTCCTCTAATTAGTAATCTAGTTAGGGAGTTGCAGCGAAAACCTGCATATACACCGGCCCTTTGCGGATAAGATTGCCCACCTCTGGTCTAACTGGTACCCAACATGTGATTCTGCCTGGTATCCCATTCAGGATGTACCCATACCCCACGTCCTGTACCAACACCCCACTCCCTATACCCTCTCAGATAAGCTCCTGCACAGAATAAGCGGTTAGAAGATGGCAGGATGTATGCATCCTATAGGCCTAATAATTTGCAGATGCCAGCCAAATTGGCCGCCACCTAATGGCTTATAGGATGAGCCCATTCGATAGCTTTCATATATCCTGCTTTAGCTTGAATGTATAATATCAAATAATCAATTGTCACATCTTATCTGACAGAGGGGTGTTTGGTTTTGTGAGCTAACGGCAGTGACTCATTACAAAGTGACCTGTGTACATGCTGCAACAGACTGCTGAATCCCCGGATGGGCTGCCTCCACCACACCTTTCAGGAGCAGCTTACGGCTCCCCCATCCAGCAGATGTCCACGTCTGTGGCGTCGACGGTTTGATGCACGTGAATTTTACCACTTGCTCGGTTTTATTAAAACACCCAGTTCTGCAGGCTTGGTTCCTTTGTAAGCCTTCCAGGTCTCGATGGTGCGAATGCAGACGGGGGAAAGTTGAGAAATTGCTCTCCCGCTATTACTGGCTTGTAAATACGAGTGCCGGCGGAGAATGTATCTGTGGAAGTGTGTTCAGAATGACAATGAGCCATAGATCAGGCTTGACAGTCTGTCTCAAGTCTGTCAATACCCTGCAAAAGAAAGGAAAGAAGCAGGGGAACTGGGTCTGTAGACAGCATGATAGGTCCTTCAGCAAGAGATTTCATTGAATTGTTCTAGCAAAACAGCTATAGAAATGGGTAACAATTGGATGTGTCAGATAATCAGCTGCATATAATTATTGCACAAGAGGCTCTTAGCTAAATGAATTCAACAGCTCACGTAATGTGCATTGCACAAAACACGAAGCCCACGTTTCAACCCTGATGGCTGTCTTTTGTCTGTGGTGGGCTTTGACCACCATAGGCCAGGCAAACATCAACTGGGACCCCAACTTTGTCTCTTCAGCTCAATAAATCTGCTATTGGGATGCAGAGCTATTGGATTATTTAGTTCAATGACGTATCAGCCAGAGACGCCTTCTGCTGAGTCTCTGTGAATTGAGGTTGAACACAATCCATCGTTTAATCATCCCGTTAGTCATCCTGTCCTGTGCTGTCAATGAACATCCCCAGTGGGGGCGATGATGTTGGAAATAGCCATCATTGTTCAGATACTGTCACAGCCTTTCTGGGTGATGTTTTTCCGACCTCATTAACAACACGTCACCTGCTGAATGCAAGAAGCTGCTCGAATTTTATAACCTAATAGCACTTGATATTCAAAGAATCTCAGTGTATTCATCCTCATTAATTTTAGTCCCTGTTTCAAAGTATCACCGTCTTTACGATGCTCTGCACTGTGCGTCGTCCAGCTGTTGGAACACTGTGCTAAATGTGCCTCATATTATTTTTATAAAAGACGTCAGTCCTACACTGTCATCAATTTCCCCCCCCCGGAGGCCACTAAGTAAATGAGAGAAAGAGGGATCAGAATCAGTGCAGTATCAGCTCGGTTAATTAGACCTTTCCATTAATCAGACACGTCTGTCGTCCTGAACACCTCCTCGATTTCTCCTCCTTATCCTCCTCTTCTGAGCCTCACACCCTGTTTGTTTTTTCATGTTATGTGACTGGAAGTGACTGGACACCATAACATTTAGCCACATCTCTGGACGCTAGTATTTTAGATTAGATTAGATTAGATTAGATTAGATTAGATTAGATTAGATTAGATTAGATTAGATTAAATAAAACTGAGCTTTATTGTCATTGTACAGGTACAACAAATTGCAGTTTAGCATCTAAGCAGAAAGTGCAATTAGTACGTTAAAGTGCAATAGACAGTAAAGTGTGATGAGGCAACATTGAAATGTGAATAATATATATATATATATATATATATACTGTATATATGGAATTGAATTTACAGACAGTAGTATATACAAGGGAGAGTATATGAGTATACCCTCCCTTGAGTATACTGTATGAGTATACACTACTGCCTGTACATCCAATTGGTGGCACTGATGGTATCTTTTTTATACAGGAAGTCTCTCATCTAAGTTATTAGATGTTTTTTTCCATTTTGTCCACACATCTTTCCACAGGGAAATGCTGGATTTAGAATTGCTAATACAGAATGGCACAAGGAATCTGAGGGTTCAATCACTGGGATTCCGTGTGAAGTAGCTGAGAGACTGGGTGGGTCTTCATAACCTCCACTCTGGTGGCTCATTAGTTTAGAGATCAGACGGCATGGCGCCCTTCTGTGCTTAGGCTGGGAAGAGATGTATAAATGAATACTTTTGGAAAGTCGGTAGTGAACCGCGATGGTGCTGGGCCTTAGTGGGCAGAGGCCTAATCTCACACCTCCAGAGCAGTTGGTTCAAATGAGGCCACTGGATTGAAATGTTGTACCTTCTTGTCTGTAGCTAAGCTGCTCTGTTTAGTGAAGGTTTCTTCATACAATCCAATGACCTGGGCCTTCTGATCTCAGCTTTGCCTTTAACATGTATGTGCGTGAGGATCATGTTCATTGTTTTACCGTCTTAATCCCTCGGCCTCTTGGGATAAGCTCTACACCTGAGCTGTGCTAACAGTTATTGAAAATGGATAGATACTGATAAGTTTAGCCTCTGTAAAGGGCACGCACAGCGTTGCTTATGGAGTTTGGCCCTCTGGAAAAATAGTGGGAGGCCCCTCCATAAAGGGTAAAGGTTTGTGCCTGTTCATAATAAACCGAAGGATAGACTGAGATCTGCTGAGGCAGCAGGGCATCGAGGCAGCGGGGCGTCAAGGAAGCAGGGCGTTGAGACAGTGGGGCAGCGGAGCATCGAGTCAGCGGGGCGTCGAGGCAGCGGGGCGTCGAGGCAGCGCTTCTGAGGGTGGATTCATGGCACTGGCAGCCGTGTGGGAGGGTGATGGAACTCCTCAGCTCCTCAGGTGTCGGCCCTGTTTCTCGGGGTTTGTTTTAATAGCAGATTGCATATGAAATTAGATGCGAGGGACATGGACAGTTTTGTCAAGTGACACAGAGACATGATTCATATCCTTGGTAATAAAATGTTCCCTGGACCAACTACTCCTAAAGTGTAAGGGTGGGGGGGGGGTGCCTCTTTCATTTCATTGGCTGAAATGGTCCACATTGCTCCTGTGATTCCTCTCACCCCCACCCTGCCCCCCCAAAAAAACACCTCCCCTCCTCTTTCTCTCCCCCCCCCTCCCTCGACCAATCTAGACTCAGACAGTCTGTCCAGCCCCACACACCTCAGTCTCAGCCTATCGGACGCCGAGGACCAGCTGGACCGCCTCCAGCAGGTGGCGCTAGCGAGGAGCACGCCCATGTCGCTGTGGAAGGCGGGCACTGTGCAGGCCTGGCTGGAGGTCGTCATGGCGATGCCCATGTATATCCGCGCCTGCTCGGAGAACGTCAAGAGTGGGAAGGTGAGCCTCGATGAGCATCTTAGGATGGAGGATTTCTGGTTAACACTTAAAACTTAACTGCACTAGCCTAGGCTGTGACTGCACAGTAGTATAGGTAGACCTCAGGGGCATACAGTAGTAGTTGTCTCTTACTTCTTCAAAGTCATATAAAGCCAGCCATGTAATTAATCACCAGTATTAACTGAGTGGAGTAAGTATATTTAAAAGAAACTTCGTAGGTTTTACTCCCAATGGACTAACTTTGATTTTACCCCTAACATGTGGGGGAACCTGATTTGTAAAAAACGGGCAAATAGACCGTGAGCCGTGAAGACTGAGTAAAGGAGCCTGGAAGGGGGCGGGGCATCGAGGCCGCCGAGGTGAGCCAGTCACCGGCTGTCATCCTGCAGGTGCTGCTCAGCCTTACAGACGAGGACCTGGAGCTGGGACTGGGAGTCAGCAGCACCATGCACCGGCGGAAGCTGCGGCTCGCCATCGAGGACTACCGCGAGGCGGAGGCGGGCCAGGGGTTAGCCGGCTTTCACACTTCTGCCCCGCTAGGCTCTCAGGGCTGGGACTCCATTAAATCAGACGAGCTATTAATTATTCCTAACCCCATTAAGTTAACAATAATGTTGTGATGATTCTAAGGTAATCAATTGTTTTTAAAATGCAGATTTTTGCCGTATAGTTTCTAAAAATCTGTTTCCACAGACAACAATCACGCATATCGTCTCACTCCATCTCTTTTCTCATCAGACTTCGGATTCTCAGACTTTTCATAGGCGTACAATGTACCTCTAAGACGGCAGGTGCATTAGTAAAATTAGACATTAATTGAACGCGCGTCTTATTAATTAAATATTAGGGAAAGAGAGCAAGCACTCCCTTGCTCTCTTTCCCTCATCTCTCTGATCGCAATGCGGTCTAGTTTGAAGCCCACAAATGAGGGCTCCTTTTCTGTTCATGGATTATTTTTTACAGGTTGACCGTGAGTGCCATCTGCTGGACTAATATAGATATGCACGTTTCTAATTCATGCATAGTGCAGCTTCAGGTCGCGTTATTTCTGAAGTGTTAACACATTGTAATATCTTGAAATATACTTAGACGTTTCTTCATTTTAAATACAGCGTGTCAAATTACTGTGTAGTTAACTTAATTTACAGTCATAAATAATTCACCAGCGAACTGAACGTGGCAATAATGACGGGATCTTGAGGTCCTTCAATACAACGATTTCAGAATCACAACAAGGTTTGTTGGCCGATATATTCGCGCACCCTGATAATTTGACTCTGGTTATCGATGCCTCTAGCGTACTGACGTAAGTGCTTGACTTACATACAGTACGATTCGCACAATAATTTTCGGGAGCCATGATGGTTATATCGGGTCACGTTTATAAGCCGAGGCTGCTCTGCAGGAATTCCGAGGCTTTTGTGACACTGCGCGGTGATTCTCTCTTCCTGTCTTGTTTCTGTGCTTTGTGGGTTCATCTCAGGTTATCCAAGGCTGCAGATATGGACCACCACTGGGTGGCCAAGGCTTGGCTGAGCGATGTGGGTCTCCTCCAGTACTCCCAGTCCTTCCATAACCAGCTGGTGGACGGGCGCATGCTGAACTCCCTCACTCGCCGGGACCTGGAGCGCTTCCTTAACGTGACTAAGAAGTTTCACCAGATCAGCTTGCTGCTGGGCATCGAGCTGCTTCATGCCCTCAACTTTGACAAGGAGGTCAGGCTTGCTGTCTCCAGGCAACAGTAGCCCTAACCCTTCCCCACTGCACTCAGATACACAGCACTGCCCCAACACGCCCAAACACGCCCCAACATAATCTCATTTTTTGGTACGTCTCTAGCCACCAAATAACTTTCTGCAGGAACTAGTGATGCACTAGGAACTTTTCATGTCTGGATAATGGGAACTGCTGTTGTACCTTTGGCAATTGGTCATGATTATCAACAGTGAGCAAACACAACAAATATACAATAAGTAAATAAAAGAACTGTCACTGCTACACACATACTCACACACAGACACACACACACACACAGGCCAGCCACACTAACATCAGACCATAAATCTTCCTATTTACCTTCCTATTTTGAGAAGAGTGAGCCTGCCCACTCCCCCCTTACCCTCCAGAGCAGCAGAAAACAAATTCTGTACATTAATTTATATTAAAAGCATTTTAATAAGACAGAGTATCTGGCTGCTAACTAGCTAGGTACCATCTGATCCCCAAGAAAATGTGAAATATTAAAACGTGTGTAAATAACTGCAATGTCAATTAATGCAGCCATATTTCTTGTGATATTTGTTTCCCTGGACTTGTTTGCGCCCCTATAGAAGTGGCGCTCCAGGCGCTCGGCAGTGCTGCCCATTGGGCGGGCCACCCTCTTAATTAGCGCGTGTCCTACTCCTTCAGGCCCTGCAGGGCAGGCGGGCCAGGCCCCGCCCCCACCCTCTTAATTAGCGCGTGTCCTGCTCCTTCAGGCCCTGCAGGGCAGGTGGGCCAGGCCCCGCCCCCAACCCCGCCCCCACCCTCTTAATTAGCGCGTGTCCTACTCCTTCAGGCCCTGCAGGGCAGGCGGGCCCTGTGCGAGCATCAGAACCTGGACCCTCTGGTGTGGACCAGCCACCGAGTGATGAAATGGGTCCGAGACATCGATCTGAAGGTGAGGGCGGCTGTGGCCGGCCGGCCGAAGCCCGTGTGAAGCTGATGGGGCTTCGACGGGGCTGCATGGCGGAGCGTTATACACCTCCTTTGTTTAAAATGATAAACACCAGTCGGCTTGTCAATAAAAACCAATAGCTGTTGTGAGGCGGCCGTTTTACAGCATTGCACTTCGCTGCGCCACTGAGGCCCTATTTTATGTCCCGGTGGGGACCCACGGGTGTGACCCCCCTCTAAGGGCTCCAAGCCCATTAAGAGTTCTGGCCGCTGCCAGCATGAGCGTCTCCATAAGGACACACAGCGTTCTGTACCTCCGCATCTCTGCTCTACGAGACTCCGTTTTAGCGGAACTGAGTTGAATGACGCAGGAATCCACAGATTCCGGATCTAATTCTGTGGGAGCCCATCTCCGCAGACTACACTTCATCTGTAGATGAAATTACTGGAGTTCACAGAGGACAGGAGTCGATATCTGTCGATGGAGCAGGTCACTGGTTTGGCTACAGCTGCACGGACGATTACATTCCCAGCGCTGGGATATTCGGAGAGACGGGGCTTATCCGCGGGGCTCGGTAGTGACGCGCGGCATTGGCGATGTCAGGTGACTGTGTGACGTCCTCCTCTCCCGGCCCGTAGGAGTTCGCCGACAGCCTCCAGAACAGCGGCGTCCACGGGGCTGTGATGGTGCTGGACCCCTCCTTCAACACCGACGCCATGGCAACCGCCCTTGGCATTCCCAGCAACAAGCACATGATTCGCCGGCACCTTAAGGAGGAGTTGAAGGCGTTGATCGGCGACGCCAGGTACAGGGCGTGACATTTAAACCAGGCCTCTCGAAGCCCCCCGACGCGACGTGAGGTGATTGGCTGGAATGAACACTTAACAGCCAATGAGGTTGATTCCCCCCTGTCACTGCCATTCTTAACTGGAGGCCACTGGAGCTGCGTCTCGCAGGCGACGTCTCGCTGCTGTCATGTACTGATGGGTGAAGTGATTCGGCTGCACGCGACTGTAACAGATCGATACGCTTCTGGAATTTGGCCTCATTTAAGCAAAATTTAGCAGTACAATTTACTACCGCTGTCATACAGAATCGATCTCCTGGCTTTTCAGCAGCGATGGGAGAAAATGTGACTCACGTGAAAATGAAAGTTACAGTCAGCCATTGATTGGTTTAGCCCGTTTCTCATTGGTTACTTCTTAGGTTTCCATCGGGTTAAACCAAGCAGTGATTGGGAAGGGGGGGTGGGGCGGCAATGAGACTCTAAAAAAACCATCCCTTTTCTCAGATCCCCACTTGTTACTGCCTTTGCATATGTGCATCATGAAAAGCTTCGTGACCAATCCTGGACCCCCTTTCCCGTAGGGTGGGGCTACAGGTGGACTGTGAGCGTCTGGGCACGCCCACCCTCCTGCGGCAGAGCTCCCTGTCCCGCTCGCCGGCGTCCGGCGGCCGGCGTTCCGAAGACGAGGGCTCGCTGAGAAGGCGTGCCTGCAAGGTCGGCCCCCCCTGCCCGCTGAAGGTTAACTCCTCCCACTCCTCCATGCCGCCATCTATTAACGCATCCCTTCCCCTCCAGCCGCCCGCAGGGTACGGCACCAAGGGCCACGGCGGACGGGATGTCGGTTTCCATGGAAGCTGCGGCTCCTTGCCCCGGGAGGGCCGAGGGGAGGCCTCGCCCCGCTCGGAGGGCAGTCCCATGCACGGCTACCCAGGCATCGAAGTCACCAACGTCTGACGTCACCACCACATGAATCACAACCATCCATCTCCTCACCCTTATCCGGGGACTGGGGCATTCTGGGAGATTTACAGACACACTGGAGCCACTGGGCAAACTCTTGAGGAAAGAAGCTGCCCTGAATAGGATGAGTTTGCTTTGGAGAATCTGTCCTACAGGAGTCCCCCGTCTCCTCGATCTCTCTGTCTTTTCCTCCGTCTCCCTTCTTCAGCAGCTTCAGAAGTGACCCGGAGAAGCATCTCCTCTGGCTCGCATCAGCAGTCACAGGGGACAGTCGGAGCTTTTATTTTTCTATTTGCATTTATTCGCAGAGCTATTGTAAACAAGAGAGTTCATAGTTTTCACAGTTTTCTAGCCTGTGCGCTCTATTATCTCTGACCTCAAAGGTGTTTTTAATAAGAGAAACTGTGGAAAATATACCTACTCAAATCTGTCTGGCGGTAACGAAAGAAAGTACATATTCAGTAGAGTTAACAACAAGTAACAGCTGATCTTACTTTTCTGTTTCAAATGTTTTGCTTTTTTTTGGGTTTAATGAACTGTTCTTCTGGCACTTTTAGTGATTCCAGTGGCCTTGTAAACAGGAAGGAACTGAGAACATTTCTAAACTAGGTGGAAGATCATGTTTCATTAACAGTATACCACTATTTGTATACAACTTACCAATGTTCGGCAGTGAAGCATTTTCACCTCGCTTTAACGATAACTTCAAATGCAATGATGTGGTGCTTAAACGTACCCTAGAGTGTTTAAAATATTAAAATGTTTTCCTTATCTAGAATGACTGAGAGAGATTGACATAAGTAAATCTACTAGGCAGATGCTACAGGAGGATATAAGGTCAGTAAAATAAAAGTGGCTGTACATTTTTATAATTTATTGTTTTTTTTTTAACACAAAATTCTACTTATGACTTTTCAATTATCCAAATGCAAAAAGACAGCGGTTGCATGAAATTCTGAGAGAGGCTTTATGGTCTACATACAACATGTAAAGTGCGCCCCCTGTGGCGGACTTTGTACCTGTAGCAACCCCTCCCCCACCCTTAGTAGGTCAAGTGGCTACAGAAAATGGTTGCATGGATGGATGGGTGCATGGATGGAAAACTGCATCCCCTGAATGAGGGAGGCATTCTGTCAAAATGAACGGTGGATTTATTCCTAGTGGAGCGGCACCAGGTTTCCCGAAACAGAAGGAATCTCTGCGCCCCCCTCCGCAGCCATCTGTATTAGCTACCTATGTCACTGCATTTACACTCTGCATTTCTTTCTAATTAACTTGGTTAAACATTATGGAATGTTTGCCTTTTCTCCCTACTGCTTAGATTAGCGACACCAGACAAATCAACAATGCAGTCCGGTCCCCGTTGAAGCCCGTATTGCAGGCTGAGACATGACGGAACCAGTCCGATATTTGATTACCCGCCAGATAACCTGGCAGGGCCTATGGCAGGCAGCACAGGCCCAAGGCTGAGGTGCACGTTGGGGGGGTGGGCCAGGGGGAGTTGCTATTCTAGGCAGGATCATTGAGATGCTAAGCTAAAGACTTCAGTCTGTACCTCAGAAAAACAGTTTTCTTCGGAGGAACACGGACACACTGGCGGACCCGGTGGGCCGACCACTTGACAGGAGCCTTTGAGTACATAAATATATACATAAAATAGGAGAGGGGGTCCGAGGTGCCATTTTAGCGGGGGCTGGGATATTCTAGGTACAGCCCTGATCATGACTGCGAAGACGGCGGCAGCGTGACGTAGAAGAAAAAGCTGCAGAAAGATATAATTCGCTTTGATTCAGGGGATATTCAGTCTGCACACCGGCTGAGGGTCTCGGCTCACGGGTGAAACTGGTAAATTAAATCCTGTAATTAAAATCTGTCGCGGATGCTGACGTGCCCACCGCCTCACCCGCACCGTGCCCACCGTCTCACCCGTGCGTCCTGGATCATTCACCAGCAGTTTTACAATCGACAACCGGGAAGAACTGTATGCACACGGACCTTCGTTGTTTGTAAGCCAGGCATAATAGGCAGTTTCACAGGGCTCCCAGATTGCATTGTAGAGGAAATCATCCATTTTCTTAATGGTGTGTGTGTGTGTGTGGTGGGGGGGGCTTCCAAGTAAAGCCTCGCCTAAGGGCCCCCGAAAGGTGGAGTCGGCCCTAATTGCAGGCTTTCCAAACACAGGACGTGCTGTGTGGTCCTGATACAGCGGCTGCACATTAGTCAGCCACAGGAGATGTTTCGTAATGTTCGCTGGTAGAATCGCCTCATCCGTCATTTCCTGTGATAACAAATCTGCCGCATGTCGTAGCGCTCTGAACGCACCAGCGTCATTCGTCGGAGTGTGATTGCTGCAACCGTAGGCTGTTTTAGTTAATAAACATTTCAAAATTATTCATTGCTTTTCTTGTTTACTCTGTACCCACATCGCGTCTTTCTTACACGCCTTTCCGTGGTATTACATCGCTGCATTTTCTTGTGCCGATTTGATGAGTAAATACAATTTGGATATTTCAATATATTTATTTGTGTTTCATCCCAAATTATGTGCCTTATCTCAGCGGTCCCCAACACAAAATTTCCACCAATTGTGCACGAGGTACTAATGTAGAAAGAACAAGTAGCTTTGACATAATCTGCCTAGTTAGTTTAGCAGACTTCCTGTGACATCACTTCCTGTGCCAACAAATGAATATTATGTCGTTTCATAGAACGGAGCTAATGTCCCTATTGAACAAGCAATGAGGATCACCAGATTAAATTAGTAACTTAATGAATATCACTCTTTATCATGTTATAGTTGTGGCATAGCAGTTAGCACTGTTACCTCTGGGACCAGGGTTCGAGTTCCCGCCCTGACTTGTGTGTCCTTTGTTCCCAGTGTCATTGCAGGGTTTCCTACAGGTATTCTGGTGGCACCCACAGTCCAGAAATATAAGGTGACCTGTCTGTGTGGGTGACTGGTGTGTGAAACTGGTGTGTGAATGTGCCCAGTGATGTTTTGGTGCCCCATCCCGGGTTATGCCCTGATCTTTACCCGTAGCCTCCCGTACAGGCTCCAGACCCCTACAACCCTGAATAGGACAAGAGGGTACAGAAAATGGACCGATAATAAAATATTTCTTCAGACACCTGTCTCTTTTTAAAATGCTAAATCCGTATCGGATCCTTAATGGTCTGATCCAACCCAAGGGCTGCGATCAGTATAACTGTTAAGGGGACGCAGGTACCGTACAATGAAAACTTCCACCGAACATGGGGGGTGAGCATTTCTGCGGATGACATGGATCCCTGAGGTGCCCGAAAGAGACGTCACGGGGGCACGTGGAATCTACCCGTGTTTCACCTTGAGCAGGTGATGCCCGTCTCAGTGGGCAAGCTGCACTTTCCGTGCCCTTTGAGACCGAGTACATAAAAGTCTACATGAAAAGAATTCTGTCACCAAAAAAAAGATAATCAAGTCTTGTGCTAAAAGATCCCGGTAGTCACTCTATACGCGGGACTTGTGGTTAGTTCTTCTGTGTGCTTGGAGTGTGCTATAATATTGATATCACGTTTTTGTAACATTCGGATGCGCTGAAACCAGCTCATAGCAGCTGTACTGAGAATCACACAACAGCTAAATAAAATAGACTAAGCCTATTCGTTATGGTCTATTGATAATGTATAATAGTCAATAATATTAGATGTCAAAGCGCTTCAAGCAAAATGCTGTCGCTTTATATTGCAAAATAATATATAATATTGCTTGGATAAGTCCACACTCGTCTTTTTAGGCATATTGTAAGGGACGATAAGCCGTTTATTTTATTTCTTTCCCATTTTAGCTGAAGATCATTGATAAGGAGTTAAAATGCACTCTACGTACTCTAAGACCTGGGGGGGACTAGTTAACACTTTATGGGGAGTGTAAAGGAAGACGCCTATCTGCTGCACTGGGCGGAATTTGGACAAAGCCGACCTTATTCTGCCTAAAATATAGGACGGAGAAAGCTGCGGAAAGCCGATATTTTAGCAGGCGGGCGGAGCTCCCCGTTCTTCGTGCGCTGAAACGGCAGCGAGTACTGGCACCGCAGAAGATCCCTTTGTCTGGGAAATGGAACCAGAGAACCGCTAAATACAGAGAAAGTCGGGTAAGGGCAGCTTGCGGTGTCCCTGCTTATCAGGACCATTCATATGCCTTTTTCGTTTCCCTCAGGCTTACTTTTCTCAATTTGGTAACAATGTCTCTAATGATCCGCCTGCTAACTTTAGGGAATTTCATCGGCGGCGCTCGGAGCGAAATTTGAAGTAGCTGGACGCTCTCGGTGCACTTGTAAAAGTTCCTGATGGGGGGGGGGGATTCCGTGACACAAAACCCCCAGAACAATGCACATTTGATGTATTGTTTCAAAATCAATAAAAAAATATTTCATATTGTTCTGTATAGAACTTATCTGACAATTTTTATTGTACAATGAACAATGGACTTCCCATTATGGTTACTTAGTTTTTTATAACAGCGATTCGACACGTAATTTCGATTTACTCCATATGTCCAGATTTCACTTAATATATGTGTCATATATGAACACATGTGTCTTGTACCCGTGGATACTGCCGTTTTAAACAGCATTATATATTTCCAGGTTAGGTATGCCCAGTGTAAGGCATCTTCAGTTAAAATGTATTTGTATTGATTGTGTATTCTTTATATACTTTGTTTTGGTTGAATCCGACTTATGACTCTCTAAACCATAGTTTCCCATGACATAAGAAAACCGGGACGTGTGTAAACCAGCGTTTTGCTTAGTTCTGCAGTTCAGTCATGACCATAACAGCATCTGATACCCATCCGGCATTATTCACAACCCAAGTGGTCATTTTACTATCCTTTCAGTCTCATCTAAAATCTTGCGTTACCATGCGTGTAGCCTATTTGCCAAAAGTCAGGGTGTGTTTGCCGCTTTATTGTCCGACACGTTATTATGCAAATATTGCCGGTTTTACTTGAGAGGACTGTATCTCTGTGAAGTTCCCACGATTGCACATTAATGCAATATCCTGAGTGCGAAATGCCCGTTCGCTTTAAAGATAATATCAATATGGGAATAATTTTCCGCTCGCAGTAGACGTGCAAATCAAAAACGGTGTGGCGGGCAATATAATGTGGCCTTTCCTTTATATTGGGTTTCTATCATGCCGTTAGTCATGGAGGGGTTATTGTTTGCCTGGTGCCAGAAGCGCACATGCTTTGTTCTGTCGCCGGCCTCCCCGGTGCGGTGCGGTTCCCCGCCTCCCTGCCTTTGTAGCGCAGGAATTGAAGGACTCTCCGCTGAAACAAAGGGGGCGGCCGCTACGCCATGTATCTGTGTTTTCTCGCTTAAAAAAGACGGTTTAAGAAAAGCATGCAATTAACCCAAAAACGGTACAACTTGTTTTGTAAACTGCTAGACGCTCGTACTGGTGGTTAACAAATTGAATCACAGTGAGGGACACGATCGGAGCCAGCCAGCGATTTTATGGCACGGTGCTTTTCAGTCTCTGATTACTGTTTCTAAAAATTAAACGAAGGGCACTTCCAATATTTTACCGGTAGATTTCCGTGTTTTGAAAACCCAGGTTGTTCCAATTAGATTTTGGATGGCTGGCCTTTTGTCCTCTGCTGGAAGTAACATCTGTACCGTGGCAGCAGTTCAACTGTTGGATCGTGCATGTGAACAATTTTCTTAAAAAAAAAAACAAAACATTTCTAAACAATAAAAATAGGGTAATTCCTGGCTCAACCCGAACTAAAACATGTTGCCTTTTATTGTCTTCAGGGAAGGATTGATGAAAGGCCATAGCCTAGGACCCCTACAGATCGAATTGGGTCCCTCGATCCAAACTGGCAAATCAATCCACCAACAACTTCCAAGCTCTCAACCCAACCCAGCAAATTTTACCACCACCCCCAGTACTGATCCTTGCCAGTGTGGCACCCCCTGTCCAAGGTAAAGTGAAACTGACTGGCAAGGTGGCATCCCTTCAGTAATTGAGGACTGACGAGAACTGACCAGCACCGTGGCAGAGAACTTAATCTGCCCCACCTGTGTCATCCTTAAACTGTACATTTAATTATTCTAATGCATGCCCGCTGCAGCAAACAGAGTAATGAGTGCTTTCAAAACTACGAGTAATGAGAACTATACTTTCTGTTTTTTTTATGAATACCATATTAATCTCCTGTGCTCAGGCAGCACTGACCCAGAACACCGGAGATAGGAAACAGCATTATTATTTATCTGTCTGACTTGTTAAATAATGTGCCATTGTTAAGATTTCTCAAATCAGACGTATTAATACTGCTTTTTTAGCATGTGAAGACGTCGCTGCTTTAAAAGAGTAAAACCTGGTTTTTGTTTACCTACATTTTCATAGAAATGCCAGGCTTTCCAAACTTGTAATATATCCTGCATTAACTTTAGCACAAATTACCATACTATGATACTTACTTGGATTATAAGAAAGGACAGGATGGTTGAGTTTAGGCTAAAGATCTTTCACGATATCCTTTACTGTTCCGGTTGAATGTATGTATAGTTAATAAAAGTTAAAGCCTGTTTCTTATTTTGTTTGCTAGTTGGCCACGGTTGCTGTCAGTATTTACCTTTCATTTTTCCTTCTAAAAGTGTCTTAACTGGAGTTTGTTTTTAGGGAAATGCATGTAGAGATCTGGTTAGGCACTCAGTCAGCAATAACAGAACTGGTTGTTCTTTGTGAAAAGAAGTCTATTGTACAATGCGATGAACAGGACCTTTGACTCAAAATGCTTTTGGCTGATATTTATGAGATGGGAGGCAGGACTACAATGAGATAATTGGTGAGATGAAGTTACCGTTAGTCTCACCCTGACTCTGGCCAGTGCCGTAGGTAATCTGGCTTTCAAATGCCACAGACCTTTTCTGGCCTGTTGAATTTAAACAGCAGGTTTGTAGTAATCAGTCTTAGAAGTGGGGCAGTTTTCACCGGTGTGCAGACCGCCACCTCTTCCTGTTTTCCAAGTACTGGTACTTATATATTCTATTATATAAAAACGTATTACATGAGTATGCCATTCCCTAATAAATACTCGCACCTGCAGCTCCACGACAAGAGCAGTACTTGCACCTGCAGCTCCACGACAAGAGCAGTACTCGCACCTGCAGCTCCATGCATGACAAGGGCAGTACTCGCACCTGCAGCTCCATGCATGACAAGGGCAGTACTCGCACCTGCAGCTCCATGACAAGGGCAGTACTCGCACCTGCAGCTCCATGACAAGGGCAGTACTCGCACCTGCAGCTCCATGACAAGGGCAGTACTCGCACCTGTTTTTGTCCCCAGTTGAAGTACTAGCATTAGTCTGTCTACCATAAGCTGCCAGTGAGGATCCTTAATCCCCCCACTGTAGATCCCTTCGTCTACACTGGGAAGCTGTAAGCGCAGCGGGGGGAGCCATTTCAGAGCTCTGCCGTCGTATGACGGCGGGTTTTGGGCGGTATGTCTCGGCAAGGTGTCCGACAGGCCTGCCTCGGGAGTCCTGGGTGTCGCCCGTGTGTCTCGGCAAGGTGTCGGACAGGCCCGCCTCGGGAGTCCTGGGTGTCGCCCGTGTGTCTCGGCAAGGTGTCCGACAGGCCCGCCTCGGGAGTCCTAGGTGTCGCCCGTGTGTCTCGGCAAGGTGTTCGACAGGCCCGCCTCGGGAGTCCTAGGTGTCGCCCGTGTGTCTCGGCAAGGTGTCGGACAGGCCCGCCTCGGGAGTCCTGGGTGTCGCCCGTGTGTCTCGGCAAGGTGTCCGACAGGCCCGCCTCGGGAGTCCTGGGTGTCGCCCGTGTGTCTCGGCAAGGTGTCCGACAGGCCCGCCTCGGGAGTCC
>JABFDZ020000109.1:3944149-3957279 GCA_019775955.2 Pollimyrus isidori
CAGCTGGGGGATAAACAAATATAGGATTCAAGTTAAACACTCCTCAGCACCCTCAAGGGAGGCGTCTTTTTGTGTTGTATATGTAATACTGCTGTATTTGAAATTGTTAATGTACTCACAATTTCCTGCGAGCTTGTGCCAAAAAAGGAAGGTAATTATATATATATTTTTAAGTCCGAAGTCCTTGAACCTTGAAGTTGTAACTTAAGTGTAAGCTCCCAGACAAATCACCGTAGGTTTTCCCGAAGGAAAATCGATGCACCTCAGTTAAACTGGGAGAATATAAGCGTGCCACGCCCGAAGCTGCTTTTAAAGCTCTTCTGCTCTGTTCTAAATCATGTCTGTCGGGAGACTTACCTGCCCACTGGCACTATAGGCAGTCATTGTGTTTCCCTGCATGTCCACTTAACCGATGAAAAGAGCCATCGTCACTGTACCCCATACCTTTCCTGTTGCTTCATGTTGCTTGGCCGCGTCGTGATAGATATCAAAAATTACCTGTCGAACTTTAAGGTTGCATAAACTTCTCAGGAAAACAGCATTTGCTCCTGATTTTGGAAAGGATTTTGACTGTCACACTCCTTTAATTAAGAAAACATAATGAAAAAAATATTCTGATAAATTGTAAATAATAATAATAATAATTGATAGTTTGCGTATTAATCGATTCCAATAGACATCAAGCAACCCCCTTTTCTGTGTACTTGACCCCCCACTCGCCGAATTGAAGTACCGGCCGGTAAATGTGACGTAGGCCTACTTCGTGAAACGCGTCGTGGCCTGTTTTTCGCGCCGTGCAGCGCGGATGGCTGCATGGGGAAGTAAAAGGAAAAGTGGCGGCGCCGTAGCTTTTTTCGAGGCTGACTCTATGTCTTGACTGATGCTCTATCAGAATCGAGTAAAATGCTCCACCCAAGTTACACTCAACTTCCAAATACATTGAACACTGAATACAAATGAATCTTCTTTGATAATTTCCTGGATTAAACACACGGTCAAAGCTATCAGTTGTGTGTCGTCGTCTCCATTTTACATGAATCGTCTCTTAGTAGGCTTGTAATATTAAACGAGTGGCTAATACATTTATTTTTGATTTTTCTTACAAAATGTATAATTATCATTGTAACAATAAATAAAACCATAATTGTCCATTGTTGTTGGTTGGTTTGTGACATGTTCCTGCCATAAAAAAGTGAGTATGCGTGTGAAAGAAATTTATTTTCAAAACTTAAACCAGTTACCTTTTTGAATAGTTGAATAGTTATAATAAATCCATAGATCTCTGTTTGCCTATTGGAACCTACAGATATTCAAACTGAAAAATGAACCGCATGATTAACCCATTCATAACCGTTCCATTGTTTTTACACACTGTATACAACAAAATAGTGGGCAGATTTGTAGTGTAGGGTAATGTCATTTTAACTTAACAAATTCCACTTTTGGTGCTGATGAAATTTGGTAAGTAAATTGCATATGCCTTACAAAGCTCAAAAAAATATTTCTTTGTTTATTTACAAAAACATTTCCTCTTGAGATAGTATTGCAGGTAGCAAAAAAAGTGAAAAAGATAGGCCTAATTCAGATTGTAGTAAATTTGTTAGTATTACACCTACATAGATACATACATACAGCTACATAGATACATACATACAGCTACATAAGGTACATACAGCTACATAGATACTTACAGCGACATAAATACATTCATAAAGCTACATAGATACATACATAAAGCTACATAAGGTACATACATACAGCTACATAGATACATACATACAGCTACATAGATGCATACATACAGCTACATAGATACATACATAAAGCTACATAAGGTACATACATAGAGCTACATAGATACATACATACAGCTACATAGATACATACATAAAGCTACATAAGGTACATACATAGAGCTACATAGATACATACATAGAGCTACATAGATACATACATACAGCTACATAGATACATACATACAGCTACATAGATACATACATACAGCTACATAGATACATACATACAGCTACATAAGGTACAATGCTCTCCCCTTTTCTTTTCACAGTGTTCACATCGGACTTCAGACACAACATGGCCTGTTGTCACCTCCGGAAGGTCTCTGATGATACACCCATCGTTAGATGTATATCGAAGGGTAACAACCTAGAATATAGGGGGGTCATCACCAGCTTTGTTGAGTGGTGTGGAAGGAAGCACCTCCTGATAAAGGCAGTAAGACACCGGAGATGGCAACTGGCTTCCAACACAAGGTGTCTCCATCTGCACCAGTCAACATTCTGGGAGTGCAGGTAGAGGTTGCGTCTATATACAGATATCTGGGTGTTCGCATAAGCAACAGGCTGGACTGGTCACACAACACAGAGAGCAAAGTGGTCCCCACCTGCTGAGGAGGCCCAGGTCCTGTGGTGTGTGTAGGAGGCCACTGAGGACCTTCTACCACACTATGGTAGCATCTTCTCGGTGGTCTGCTGGCGGCGTGGGAGCTCATGAAGGGACAGGAAGAGACTGAACAAAGTGGTCAGGAGCACTGGATCTCTCCTGGGCGGCTCGTTGGACTCCACTGAGGAGGTGGGTGAGAGGAGGATGCTGGGAAATTTACATCCATTATGGTCAGTCCCTCTCACCCCCTGCATGACACAGTGAGGACATTACCAGGCTGCTTCCGCAACAAGCTACTGCGTCCAACAAGCAAGAAGGAACGATTCCACAGGTCATTCCATCTGCCACCAGACTTTATAATACCTCATAATTATGTCACCATTCTGTATATTGTGCAATACAACTATATTTTCATTACTCGGTGAAGTCTGTATATATGTGTATATGTATGTGTACATTCATGTTTATTATATTTATTGTATCTGTTGCTCTATTTTTTGGTATCTTAGTTCAGCTATATGTCATTGGAGTGCTCAAAAATAATCCTTTTCTGTACTACACTTAGGTGCACTTTAATGAAATAAATGGATTTAACGTGAATGATTGTTCTTTTAAGTTCATCCATCCACCCATCCATCCATCATCCATCCATCCATCCATCATCTCCCGCTTAATCTTTTAAGTTCAGAACATTATAACTCCTACACATCCTTAAATGACAATGCATTTTATCAGAAGGCAGATAAAGAGTACTTTCTTCCAAAATAAGTTAAATCTTTTTACTCCACCCAAAATACCATTTTTTTTTAGTTTATACATTTATCTCGTGAAGGGGACCAATAAATTAGTCAATGCTTTGCCTATCAATAATTAGGCCTAAATACATGTATCTATTTCACTATAAAAACGAAAAAAAAAATGTCACTCCAAACCCTCAACTATTTTTTACAACCGCAAAATGTAATTTGTGTGATGAACTTGCGAGATCACCTTGAAAAAAGAAACTTATGCAGGATCTGATTTTACCGCGCCACGAAAGACACTTTCCAACGAGCCATGTTGCTGTAATAGTGAAAAAGTTATAGCTCAAAGGAAAACACTATGAATTCTATGAATCACATTTTCACAAGAAGAAGAAGAGAAAGAAGAAGAAGAAGAAAAGAAGAAAAAGAAAGGAAACGCATCTCTATTACAATTGTCCTACATTACTAACCGTAGGCTGTCCTTGTTCGGCCACCGTACTTTAGTTAGGAACGGTGCACAGTTTACTCGTTAACTCAAAGTGAGGGTTTTTTTTGTAATCATATTTGAATATATTTCAGTTTTGAAAGCCAGAAAAAATGAACATTCAACCGTCGAACCCGAACAACCCCATAGTGTTTTTCGATGTAACTATTGGTGGTCAGGTAAGATCAAATTAAACCGTACTACGGTAGTCACGTTACATTAAATTGTCGATTACAATGTTCCTGTTTCAAGAATCAAAGAATCCTAAATTTACCTGGTGGTTTTATTTTGCTAAATGTGTTCTCTCGATCATATTGATTCATATTGATTTTATGTAAGTGGATGTTTTTTCATGAGAGGTTTGTGTAGTTCATTCATTAGTCGTGGTGGCCGCCATTCTCGCTAACTGGCTGGTATAGTATTTAAAATTTTAAAAGAATGTAAAATAAGATAAAAAGTTAACCATGTATTGGTATGTGTGTGGCTTTAATGAGAACAACACGCAAACCAGGCATGAATTCTGCATTAGAAAATATTTATTGGCGTTAGTACAATACATTGCCATTAAACGCACTAAATCGATAAAGCGTTTCTTCTGTTGATATAGAATTGAATGGGAAATGGCCCCAGTGTAAAGGATTTGAAGCGTGAGACCGGTTAGGCGTAGAATGTCACAAACGGAGATCTTTTCGTTTGAGGGTAGAATACCGTTTTCAGTGTAGTCTGCTGAAAAGTGCTCTTCAACAAGTTTTGTGATAACTGGCCATGATAATGTATTATCTCTAGTATCTTAAAAGAATGAACACACTTCAGGGGTCAGTTGCGGGATTGGAATCAGAAATAAAAATTATCCAGAAACTTCCGAGGTACTTGGACTTTCTCAGCTTCTGAGAAAAAAAATGAGACGCGATTGGGCTTTTTCACTAGGTTGAAAGGTGTTCAGTGACCAAGTAAGGTCCTTTGAACCCCAATAGTCTTGAAACGCAACACTTTTTCTGCCTTCTCTGTGTATATGAAGTGCACTGTGCTCTGTTCTTCCTGAAGGATCAGATCTCTGGATTTTTTATGTTAATGATGAGGCGGTTTTCTCTACATCACCCTGTTAAGTTCTGAACTTCCTCCCTGTATGCTGCTTCACCCTTTTGGGGAGGGTCATCCCGACGATGGTTAAGCATTAAGAACAGCCTTGGGTAAAAACCACGGTCTGTACCGTAAAAGAAACGTCTTAAGGATGAATTTCTTTGCTGTACCATCTTGAAATGAACGCACGAGGGAGCCAGAGAAACACCCCCGTTGTTATTTCAGGTAATGACCAGCAGAGGGTGCTGGCAAGTTTGAAGTGGCTCGCTATGGTAGACGACGATGAAATATTTGTAGCGCCAGACTGTCAGAAATAAAGTGTACCAATTTGTACCTTTGCTTGTCACTGAAGCAGTGAGGTATATTTTTGTACCATAGGTGTACATCAATATTGTTTGTACCTTGGGGATGTTCCGTATAGTCCATTTCTTTTCCTTAAAACTAAAAGGTACAGTTACCTACAGCTAAGAGTACAGTTGGCAGACCCTTGAGGGTACAGCCTCAGTGATAAGCAAAGGTACAAACGAGTACCCTTTCTTTCTCACTGTGCAAGAGATGGGTTTGTGTGACAGCTGTGGTGCTACAATAATCTTAAGTGACTTGCATGATATATCATATGACAATATGTATGATATATTGTTAGTGGTACAGGCGTGTAGCTTGTTCTGCAAAGAGTTAACCTGCTTGTGTGAAATTTTATTAAAGTTTCATTTCCATGCATGTGGGTGGTTAATAATTTTTAGTATAATTTCATATTTTAGTTTGACCTGCTAGTTTTAATGGGCTGCAAATGACTGGTATGCACCTGCACTGTGTACCTCCCTCTTGTTTCCATGCACAAACCATTCTGCGTAATGTGTGACACTCAGTCTTTTATCGGCTGAGGTCATGGTAAGACCCGGCTTGGGTAACCATGCTGCACGCATGGTTTGTGTAAGAACTCTACCTGTAAGGAGAGTGGTCAGTGGCACCTTCAGTAGCACAGGGCTCTAGAAAGCATAAAGCTTTTTCAAAAATTACATTGTGGCTTTCTAAAGGATGTAAGTAGCTTTCACAATGGGGTATTATATGTATCCATAAAACTGGGCTGAATGCCTGTTTGTACTGCTGTGGGATCAATGGGGAGTATCTAAAATGGGCTGTGGACCGGGAAAGTGTATGAAATGTGTTCATTTGGTGGCAGCATTCTGGTGATACAAACCCAGTGTTTCCCCCAGCCTTACTGCTTGGGGGGGGGCAGACAGACACTGACAGGATTCATGGTCTTCATGTGTTTTTTTTAATGACACCAGTCAATATAACAACTGAACCTAACATGAGAACAATGGGAAGTGAGAAGCTTCTGGTCCATTTGAGATCGGCATGCAGGCTGCAGGATGGTCTCCTCGCGGCCTTCTGCAGATGTTCGTCTTGACGTGCAAATACGTTAACTGTAAGGCTTTAGAAGTGATCGCCGATAGCTTAAAATAGTGGTAGTTTAAAGCAGAAAATTTCATCGTGAAACATATTTATTACCCTGTTCGTGGTTGAGAAGTCCCTCTCGCGGTTTAGGCCGCCGAACAGGTGGTTGACGCCACATATTTTCCGACGCGCTCTCTGGCCACCGCTTGGGAGTGTGCTCACCTGTGTGGAAGTCCGCCATGCGCGATAGAGGGCCGAGGAGAATCGTAAATGCTATTATGGTAAATGCTATATATAAAGCTATTTAGTTAGTTTAATTAAAGGACAGTGTGTAGCCCTACCCTATAAGAAAGGTCACCTTGAATGAGAATCGCGATTGTCATCCCGCTCTGTTTGCTGTTAGGGTGTGAGAGAGTAAGAAGCTCATCAGACAAGGGGGCAGATCTACCCGGCATTTATTTAGAAAAGGCCATAAAGCGAGTTACTGAGTTACCAGAAACTCTGAATCATTTGGTTGATAAATAGTGCAGAATGGAGGTATCTTCCAGTCGCTGTTTTATGTGTGGTGTGTTTCTTTCCGGAAAATCGGGATTTGTTTGTGAGAGATACAGGGTTCAGGAGAGTGACGGGCATTTAATGATTCCAGCAAGTCCAGCATTCATAATGCAGGACGTAACGCATGTAAACTACTGTATTGGTAAAAATGAATAACAGTAAAACGGAACGATAAATTTCACTTTATATATTGTAAGTATAGCAGCAATAGTTTATGGAAAAAAACAAGCCGTACCTGTGTGTGACCACTGGATTGGCTCAAGGCGATGGGATGCCACGCCTCTAATCCCGATGTACCCGCCCCGCCAATGATAATACAACACCTACGCTCCGGGCTGGCTCTCTGTGGCTGCACTGCACACTGCACTTTCACAGCTGCCCCTGCACCGTTGGATATCCTGCCAAATGAGTTCTTACACTGGCCATATTGGTACAGCATATCTGTATCAGCATATATTGTTTACAATATTTTGCCCTGTCGATTGTGTTTTTTTAGCACAGCCCATGCTTAGGTCCACATTGGGGTTTAAAGCACACATTTGTAATGGGAACATGTAAGCTGCTCACTGCTGTTAAATGTAAAACAAATAGTACAATGAGCGCTGGATGGTATTTGAAAGTGTGCAAATTGAAGGCAGGGAGAGACTTTCGGGAAGCTCCTGGCGCCAGTTCCACAAAGCAGGGTTTCTTGCTTAGCTGGATAACTTGGTGGCTTTAAGGTAGTCTGTGGTAAATATAAGTGAATAAAGATATAGTTAATTTAGCCCAGACTACCTTAAATCTGACAACTTATCCAGCTAAGCAAGAAATCCTGCTTCCTGAAACAGGCCCCAGATGGTTAAACTGCACTGGCTATCGCGTAGTATTATGCTTGTATATGGAATTATTGTTCTTGTACCGTGTGCTTTTCTCACTTATCTAGTGTTTTAGCTTACAGACCAAAAACGTCTTATCCACGGGGAAGAATGTTTGGGTTGGGCAGTTAGGAATGCCTGCGAGCTACGTGGGACGAGGCTCGTCCGCCTCCTACTGTGTTTTGCAAACACAGCCACGCAGAAAGATTTAACCACGTGGTCCTACATCCTGGCAAAAATGGGGAAATTCCAGCTCTACGCTTATGTTCCTGTCACGCTCCTCAGAAAAGGACCCCACCCCTCCCATCACATCAACACACTCAAGTTACGATTTTTCTGCGTTTTGGTAGCTTTTGCAGAAATTCACAAAAAACGGCAAGGAAAGGTCTATCTCCCACATCCATGCGCTTTAAGTTGATTTTAAAGGGGGGAAGAAGAGTTGTTTCTGTAACATCTCAACAGAAGCAATTGTCAGGAACAGAACTTTACAATGTAATTAATGTCTTTTCCATATTCAGTTAGTGCTATCCTGGTTTGGCTGCAATGTCAACTTCCTTGTATTTGTGTTATTTATATTTTCTTGTAAAAAAATATTTAATATTAAATCGTTTCAGTTCACTTTTGCAAAAATTAATCTTTGTAAAGCAAATGGGTGTAAATATTTACACAAGTTCTTGCCTACATCCATATCACCTTCACTGGTGCTACTTTAGCATTTTATAATCGCCAATCATTTCTAGTTCCTGAGAGGGAAGTGATCACATTCACAAATTTTATGTACGTTTTCTTAAAATACCAAAAGAAAAAGGATGTTTGGTTGGATATTTGCATACACGCCTTTATTCCGCTGCCATCTTTAGCCCCTGGAGAGAATTGGCGGCTTCCCTCGGGCCCCAAGGACCTTCCTGAGGGGTGCAGTGTCCCAGTCACACCAGCAGGGGGTCTGTCATGGCTTTGCCAGACACAGTGTAGATGCGCTCGGGCACCGTGCCTCGCCAGTCTAGTCCCGGCTCTGTGTGCCAGTTCAGCGTCCACATGCACGTGTCGTCCGGGAGCCTGGCGCCGTAGCCCAGCCGGCCGCCTTTGTACCAGAAGACGGTCACCACCATGGCACTGTTGGCACAGAGAAGCCAGAGCAGGTTGACCATGATGTAAGAAGGCGTAGCGAAGCCGAGCAGCATGCAGGCGATGTTGATGAGCAGGAAGGGGGTCCAGTTCAGGGCGAATCCCAGGGCGAGGCTGAGGAAGAGGGGGCGGGCCGACGCCTCGCCCTGCTCACCGATTGGCCGCTTCCCGTCTTGCGGCTGGCCGCTCCACAGCGACTCCCTGTGGCAGGACAGGAGCAGGACGCAGACGACAGCCGCGGAGAGCAGCGTGCAGAAGGCGAGCACCACGGCGGAGCCGCGGACGGCGCACAGCAGGGCCACCAGCCGGCCCTCCTCCCTCACCTCCTCCACCGCCGCCTCCGTGTTCCAGTAGGAATGGAGGGCAGCCAGCAGCCAAACCAGCAGCACCAGCACACCGCAGGTGGGCAGCCTGGCGGTCTGGGCCTGCGGGCAAGTCGGCTGCAGATGGAGAGCATGATCCAGGAGCCCCAGCAGCAAGACGGGGAGGGGAAGGCAGGCGTAGACGGAGGAGGCGTGAGCCAGGAGGAAGCACATGGACACGGAGCCGTCGGAGTCGCGGCCGCACAGCCAAACGTAGGCGATGCAGCACAGCAGCAGGGCGTCGGCCAGACACAGGGAGGCGCCGCTGATCCCCATGAAGGAGCCCCTCAGGCTCCGGAAGCAGGAGGCCAGGATGAGGACGTTGAGGCCCACCTTGAACAGCAGGAGCAGAAGGTAGTGCAGGGTGTTGTCCTGGACACAGCTGGCATCCTCAAGCCACGTGACCATAATCGCCATCATCCTGTTACCTTCAGCCTTTACTGGTTACCATCAGCCGTGCGGTGGTCGTCTTAGGTACTGACCATCCCACCAACATCAGCGGCGGTCTCCACCTGTACAGACAGCCAGTTAGTCAAGATGCATCCCTGCTACAAGCTTCATATCTTAACTGAAAAGCAAACATCAACGGACTCCTTACAATACATTTTTTATTACATTTATTATACATAGTAATTATGCGCTGGTTAGCGTGAGGTGGCAACGTGGCTTGTTTGAAATTTGATTCAGAGCCTTTGATGAAGCGGCGCACACGCAATGCGAAGGACCTCCAGCGTTTCCCTGCCAATTTAACTTGACGTACAGTGCTACTTGTGCAAAAAAGCTTAAGTTACGCAAAGTAACAGTTTAAGAAGTCACAGCAGACGAATGCAGTTCAAACACCCACTACTCAAATTAGTTGGTATTAAAATTTAATAGGCTTATGCGGTCTTGAGACACACAGAACAACGAATTGTCGTTCTAGGTCGTGATTGACGGCGCACCTGTAGCCCATAATAACCGGCTCAGTGCGGCCACTTTACTTTTCGTAGTAACTGATTTCCCGAAACGTCTGTGCATTTATTACCGCTTGAATTATTTATTTGCTAGATACACTAGATTGATTTTCACGGTCGTCATAGCAGAAAAAGCAACCCCCCTTGACTCCTACCAGGAAACCAGCGGCCTCCGGCATCGTAAGCGATTGAATCGTACTAGTTGATCGTCAAAGATAAAATTCCTCGAAAGCGAAGTTAAACGTCTCGGAGCGCAGGGTGCAGCTGAATGCAGCAAAGGGACCGCCACCCAGAGGGCTGGGGGGTCGGCAGCCGGGAGCGGAAGCTTACCTGCCGGCTGCCCACCTGCGCGCCTTGTGTGAGCGGCGCCCTGCGCAGACTCGCCTTTTGTCGCCGGCGCTGGGGGCGTGTGCGGGTCACGCCTCAGACGCTATAAGCCGGAGTACATAGACGCTCCGCCTACCCCCACCCCCCACGGCTCTGAGAATCGCCTCCAGCCATCTGGCTGAATAGTTCCGTATTCTTCTCTGACCTAGGGCCGGTCAATCACATAGGCGACGAAGGCGGCCGCCTAGGGCATCTCTTCCTGAGAGGGGCGTAGGCTTGCCAGCCGACAATTTCACCCCACTTCAAGTGGGGGTGCCCGCGGTGATGCTTCGCTAGGGCGCTACATCGGTTAAGACCGGCACTGCGTCGGCCTTTATAAGTCGTATACGTTATAATTTGTTTTTTATTGGAATAAGGTTTTTTTTAGCTATTAATGAAATATCTTTTCACACAGCAGTATCTATTAACACGAATGTTATGAATCATTTTAGCAAAGAAAAGTTAGGTTTGTAACTCCGTAATCAAACTTAATCCTGTTTTTCTGAGCTGCTCAGTTTTACTCAGTCTTACCTTGTCATTTAAAAACATTACCTTCAACACATTTTTCATAGTTGTGTGTTTCTGTAGTACAGCCACAGCTTGATAAATCCTGGAGAAGAACAGGCGGCTCTCTAAGCTGGCAGAATAAAGTGCTGAAATGTGTGCTTGAAGTCTTAGGTTTGCGTTGGGCGTTATTTTGGAGTTACACAAAGTAGAGTTTTACATATTTACTTTAAACGTTTCACAGTCAACCAGAGGAAAGTCAGTTATCCACTTTCGTCAGCTGACTGGCGTGATATTTTCACTTCGAGACAGGTCTGCACACGCATGTATGTATGTAACAGTTTTATTTCCTTTTAAATATTAATAATGATGTAGCTAATTTTAGTTTTGTAATGGACAAATCTAATTTTCCCGTAAGATTTTCTGTGTGGGCGGCAACATGATGAATGATTCCATCCATCTCAGTGTCAGTGCTGTGTGGCTTAAAGAATGACAAAGTACTGTCACTAAGAGGGTTGAGAACAGTCAGCTCTAGGACCCCATTGTAATATCCTACAAAAACAGGAACGTGAATACCGCATATCCCATACTATACTAACACAGACGGACGCTTGCTTTTCCAACTGTTACTTTTAAGCTTGTCTTTGCAGCAAAGTCCTTGATCAAATCACTAAAATGCACTCAAATGAAGTCAAACCTGTGCACTTTACTTTAGCATTAAACATGTATGTTTCGGTCTGCGGCAGGTTGATGCTCTTGTATTAGTGTTCATGAAGTTTTGAATTTGACTTAATTTCAATAACAAATTGTAACGATGAGAGACAAAGGTGTTGCTACTGGATCATGGTTTAAAAATATCCTATGATTTTTTTTTAGCATCGTGTGCTTCTTTTTTTTTCTTTCTGTTCTGTACTATAATTTCTATAGCTATAGTCATAAACAACAGCGTTAAACTCTTTCCTTGCATAACCTTGCCACTGAATAACATTAAAACCAATTAACGCTAAGCAGTGGTGACAAACGTACATATAAACAAATGGGCGTGTTCACCTGTACTGCAGAGTTTAACGTTACTACGGCTACGTCCACACTGCTATTTTTAAATGAAAATGATCCCCGTTCACACAGGCGTTTTCACATCCTTTACGAAACTATATCCATACATACTGAAACGCGCAAGAACATATAGGATGTGATTATTAGCCTACACTGTGCATGCCTAGGACTGGTAAATTAGTTTGTCACACGCTATTTAGCTGCATATAGGTTGGTCATAGGGAAAGCGCCACTGGCCGCACGCCCGCCATATTGGAATACTGTTCCCTTTCATGTAGGGTGAGCAGGTGCCCAATCGGACAATGTGACGGACTAAATGCCGGGGTCAACCAAAGCATTTTTAGAGTTTGCGTTTCCAAAAGTCTCTGTTTTATCCTCACTGTGACTCTAAAATGGAGTTTACAAAGGTCTCCGTCTTTGGGGGCTGAAAACACTGGGATCCAGTTGTCCAGTGTCTTTGTAGATGAAGACATGTGATTTTAAAAAGCAGATCAGGTTATTTGCTTGCGAAAGCTGGAAGTGAGATCCAGCCCAGAGATTGCGAGGTTGTCCTGGCAATTATTGTCTCCTATATCGATGGTGAATTGATAACCCTTTGACTTTTGCACCGCCTAACATGAGTAGCTTGTTTAAGTTTACAGAGGATATTCTCTTTAAATTTTGCATGAAGGACCAGCTTTTCAGGGGCGGAGCAGCGACTGTAGATGGGATTTTCCTAAGGAGGGGGAGTCCATTGGCGCTTGTGTATATGTTTAGGCTTCTGTCAAAATAAGCACGACATGTTCTGTGAAAGACATGGGCAGTCAGCTTGATTGTAAATATTAGCTGACTTCCAGTGAGATCAGATCCTGCTCTGGCATCGCATGTTCTGGTACAGTGCCTTCAAATAGGATCTGGCCACTTAATCCTCCTTTGGTGCATCTGTATCTTCTGTCTGGTCGAAACAAGTAAGGTTTATTACAGAAAATCTCTTGGCATGTTAACCTTTAACCTACAATTGTTGAACAAGTTACTTAAGTGGTGAGTAGCCATTTGTTGCTATACATAATCACCCAGTGTACTTTCTTTGTGTACATGTAGTGTATATGCCTTGCGTTTCTTTGCACTCATGAGGATAAGGGCGTGCCTGTGTACATGTAGTGTATATGCCTTGTGTTTCTTTGCACTCACGAGGATAAGGGCGTGCCTGTGTACATGTAGTGTATATGCCTTGTGTTTCTTTGCACTCACGAGGATAAGGGCGTGCC
>JABFDZ020000109.1:4054059-4064254 GCA_019775955.2 Pollimyrus isidori
CCCCCCCCCCCCCCCCCCCCCCCCCCCCCCCCCCCCCCCCCCCCCCCCCCCCCCCCCCCCCCCCCCCCGGCGCCGGCGCAGGCTTAATATTATACCATTCACGTAACTGAATAGGAGACAGGTTCACAAAAAAACTTTGGGGATGGTTATTTGTTCTGCAGGGGTTTCCAATGCAACACAAAGCTAACAATATATAGAAGCCAAGCTTAATTAATTGATTACAGCCAATAGAGTTAGGCTGTGGATCACGCTGTGCAGAAGACCACAGTATGAGGCATCAAGCTTAATACAAGACAATGTTGATGACATCTCACACAAGAGGTGGTCGGTTGATTAATAGACCCTACGTTACGTTAGACTACAACATTTTAAGGCATGTTATAAAAAAAGTAAATTATATAAACGCATATGCAGGATACTTTGCATTTAATCCCGAAAAATGCTGTCGACTTAGATATACTAAGCATAATTTCCAAATAAAGTTGAATAGATAAACATCCCATCATAAATCAAACAAAAAGACATTTAGAATTGAAATAGCCGTGACCATCTGGTCCTCGTGTATCTGGCTCGTGTCGTTCTCGTGTCTATCTACACCGCACACGCGTTGTGTCTCGAGGGAGTAAATCATTTACTTTCTAAATTAACCGATATATTTATGCCTTCGTTCATTTCATTTTCTTGCCTCTTTATAATATGAGTACATTCATGTAGATTGCGCGTAGAATGTAAATATTTTATTAACCAAAATAACGAATAAACTTACAAAGCATGATCACCGGTTTGCAAAGTTTATCGATCTGACAAGTCTCAGTAGGTCCAAGCATACAGGCGATTCTAGACCCAGTTCCACCACCCTATTTTATGTCGGAGCGTCCCTGAAAATCTGGATTTATTTAGATTGAAAGTGGCAACCACACTGCCAGCTGAGCCCAAGGGTTAAATTATACAATTGTCCCTGAAGTTCCTAGTGACAATCCGTCAGATTTAATAGGCTGTATTCGACAAAACATATAGGCTTCGTTGGTTGCGATCACTGGGGGATTCAGCTCCGAGTATTTCAGCCCCAATGCCAATCTTACTTAAAAAAACAAAAACCCAAACCCCGAGTAAACCTAACTCACAGCCTCGGATCATTTCAATAACTAGAAACTCCTCAGCAAAAAAAATAATTATCGATGTTATATTTAAGAGGATTATGACACACTTGAATATCTAATCGCCTCACGTTTGAGCGCGACATACAATAGTCTCCAAGAACATCTTTACCGGGGCCAAATTCTATACCTTGCAATGACCATGCTGAAAATATAGAAAACGATTTTATATCGTGTGCAGCATCCGCTCTCGAGCCCATATCGGCAAGGGACCCCCCTGCAAAATGTACCACCTCGCCGCCCTCGCCGGCAAATTTAGAGTGCTTCTATTGATAACAGACGATCAAGCAAAAATTGCAACAATTTGCCTCCCCGGACCAGTAAATTTTATCAAGCGTGCAGAGTGTGTGCAGGGCCGTAGAAACCCTCAATAATTTAATTTGGCTTCATCTATTCGCCCAATAAATGTTTGAACTAAAATGATTAAATTGTGTCCCCCAATATCAAACTCTCTCCTACACCCTGGAGTATGTGACCTGTGATGGACTGGCTGCCCATCCAGTGCCCCCTGCCTCGTGCCCTCTGCTTCTGACAATAGGATCCAGGCCTCCCTGTAGGCCTATTGGATAAACGGGTATGAAAGATGGTTGGGAGGGAATATTCTTCCCGAGTCTCACGTCTGAAGTCAGGGAACGTGGAACTTCTCGTATCATGTTATTTGTGAATGGTCGTCTGCCAGATCAGTTTTGCCAATATTATTCTTTTAGAACTTGTATTCTGAAGTAAAATTTAAATGATTACCCAGACGGCGATTATTTTTTCTTAAAGGCAAATCATATATTACTTAATACAAACTAGGGCCAGCCAAATCTTCGGTGGTCTTACTGCACTATACAGACTAACAGATGTGGTTTTTAGGAAGCGTTGCTTTTGCTTTGGGAGTCCAAGTTACGACCGGCCTGACATACGAACAACTTGGGTTCCGATCAAAATTTTAGTTTTGCCTTACGACCCAAGTCTTGAGTTACGAGCCGAACGCCGGTGGAGGCCAATACGAAACATAGAACCGAGATTTCGGAGAGAAGCCTGAAAGCATCAGTCTGAGGCCAGACGCGGCAGATACTTGTGCGCGTCATTTCGGTCACTGCACTGCTTTGTATACTGTAAATAATTTCACCAATTGCTATCAAAATAGCCACGAAAAGTTAGAAAAGCAGCTAAGGAAGGAGCAGAAGATAAAGAAAGCATTGACAACGGAAAAAAAAGAAGTAAATCGTAGTATGTCAGTTGATTGTAGCCTACTTATACATATTTCTGCTGTTGTGAAAGCTTGTGTGCCGGTTTTTATTCATACTGTAATGTCTTTGTTCTGCACCATACATACTGCGTCTTGCATGTCGTCCCCTCAACCTCCACATTTTGTATAACGTCGCCTAATGTTCGCTTACATTGATGTTCATGGTTGTTACTGCTACTGTTGTGGGCTTTTATGTTGAGCCAGCTTCAAGAGAACCGATGTAAATTCCTGTTCTTGAGAAGTGCTAGAGAGTAAAATACATTCTAATTATGTAATAAATGATTTGATTATCCATATATAATATGATGGCTATACTGGCTTTAGCATAAGAATTATTATACTGGAGTTTACATTGATAAATTTTTTTCCTTATCTAGACTGGGTTTGGAGAAATATTTTCCTGCCTCGTAATCACAAACATATGAAATGAGTGGAGTAGCCTTATCATGCTCATCGGATTGTATATTTTTCATTAGTTAAGAAAAATACGCTGTACATCCGTATTGGTCGAAAACTCGGCATTTACCCGTTTTCGGAGAGTTGCCTATCGTTTGCATTTAATGTTTGAGAAGAACCTAATCGAGGTATTGCATGGTAGAGCTCAGATGAAGGATCTAACTGCGAAACTACTCTGCGAACCTCCGACAAAACCCAAAAGACCCGCCACTTAGGCTATACGATGACCCCGGCGTGATTCGTTCGGAGTCAAACGCGCTGCTCTTGCGCCACGAGGTTTTTCCAGCTTTAAGACGTATTTTATTATAGATTCACGTATGTATAGCAATGCCTCTGTATAATTTAGGGTTCTTTATCAAGGAGGAGTGTTCCGGCATTGTTTTTTTGCAGAAAAACACCCTGCACTGACAGGTTGAAATCATACATTTGCTTACAGGACAACTTACCAAAAATCCTATAACAGCTAAAAGCAAACAGCATCATTAAAGTGGGTAAAAGAAAAGCTGTAATTCCTCCTAGAATTTAAATCGCTCCGGCGCAGCGTTTTTTACTCAGGGAAAACTAAAACAGCGGATGCAGTTGCAGCGGTCCCGATGTGTTCTTATATTGACTTAGGGGAAATTAAATAAACGGTCCAAGAAACTGCATAAATGTTAGGCACAAGAGGAAAGTCTGCACTCCGTAGTTTGTAATAAAATAAACGAACATAACAATTTTATTAGCACTTTCCATGTGAAATATGTGATATTTGAATCGCCTTCAAGTCGGCCTACTGTATAATTCCTGTTAGAAATGGACCATCTGGCCTATTATTCTCATGGCTCGTGCCGATCGCGTGCCGGTTATATCCCCCGCCTCCTGGTTACAAAGGGAGGCGGCGCGGGTGCTCAGTCCACGAGAAAATGTAGCGTTTGAAAGTCGCGCCAGTGAACAGCCTATATGTAAAAGGCTATAAGTAGGATAGGATCTGCTATTACTTACGTCTACGATTTGCATGTTGTAGGTATTTTTCATAAAGCACATTTATGTTTATATTTCTAAGTTTACTTAACACGACCGCTTAAGACAATATTTTGAACAATAACTTTTATAACGAGAGGCGCCTCTAATACTCGTTAAGTATGTTAGTACAGGAGCACAGACGCCGAGGAAATCAGGTTAGGAGGTTGGTCAGAGATTTCACGCGTCTGACGCCAAGACCTTATATATGGTTTGTCTCTTTTTAAGAGACAACGTGGTTTTGTTTAAACACTTGAAGGCAGGATGTGTACATGATTTGGCTTGGGTTTTGGCTTGGGTATTTTTAATTTGAAGAGATTTTGGGAGGGGCTAGGTTTAAATCTATCGTTTTCTATTTAACTCGGAGAGAGGTTCACGCGCTTTGATGGTTTTAAAGATATGCAATCTGACTACGTGGCTCTTGTGTCACATCTATAGTTAGATAAACATTAAAATATGTTGAACATACTGGGGACTGAATTAAAAGAAAGGATGTAAAATTCCAAGTTTGTTAATTTATCGTTAAGTTCAAATGGTTCAACGTTATGCTGCAAATGATGCTTGGTACATAACGATTGGCCTGTAGCTACGTGCCCCAACTGAGTAATGTCATTCAAGATTCAAGATCAGTTTATTGTGAATACAACAATATACCCATTATACAGTGTATTGAAATGCCGTTCCACACAGGTCCCCCATGGTGCGTTATAAAGAATATATATACACAAAAATATATATTAAAAAACCCAGAAATTTCACATAAATAATAAATTCTGACTACTTTTAATAGCATATAAAGTGGTCATTTGCAATTAGAGTGCAAATAAAAAAGACCGTCGTCCCAGTTATAAAAGGTGCATGAGGTGTGCAAATAAGCAGTTTCAAGATGAAAAAAAAGATTTGTCTCACTGGAACTTCTGCAGTGTGACTGATGTTTTTATGTCTTTCAGTGTTGGCTTTTACTTGGGAGGCCGAATTTCGCATATCTGATCATATTTTCAGTTAGCGTTTACTAGGCTTTAGCGTTTAGTAGTAGCGTTTACCATGCTAACTGCTAACTTGACAGTTCACTCCGTGTGTGTGTGCATGTGTGTGCGTGTGCGTGAGTGATCCATAGCATTACTAAACTACACTAAAACTAAAAGCGTATATTATACAACTTAAAACAAACCTGGGACTTGCAGTGAAATGGAACATTGATCCCGTGACCACTTGCGCACCAATCAAGCCATAAGAGAAAAACAACAGCAGTCATACAACATTAGAGGGTTGTAAAAAAGAGAGGTTTCTCTGGTTTTTGTAGGTCTTTCGGTTAACTGTTTTTGCTGTACAGTGTAAATTGAAGGTATACTGTGTAAATGATTTATATGCGTAAAAGCAAATTTAACAACAAGAAGAGGAAACGGAACGAAATCATTTTCTTTATAAAAAAACATGTATAAGCCTAAGAATAGGACCAATGACTTGCGCTGCACATCGTAAGATTGTTATATTGTCTTAAGCACTGAGTAAAAAATGGTGGCAATTGTATTGTGGGATTATTGTCCGTCAGTGTGTGTTAAGGCAAGCGTGATTCGCTGGCATCGCTTCACCTTAATTTTCACAAAAAAATAATATTGATACATTAAATATAACACATGGAACCTAAACGATATCGGTGCATTGACCAACATGTATTGCTGGTTGGTCTTATATATAGCTTAAACTTTTTATCTAAGTTCGCAAGAATTTTTTTTTTCTTTACCTAGTTTTCTGACACAGTTATTTTTATGTAATCCCGCTACTAAGAAATGTTTATATTTTGCTTTGGGGAAAAAAACTGATTCCTAAATAAATTAAACTCGCCTCCAGATTAGGATAGAGTACTTCGTCTGCAATTCTATCCGATTTTGGCTCGTGCCTCCATGTGTCCCCCTTAAAGATCCCACCGTACAGAACCATGTAGTCAGCATACCAGATTCAGTACCGCCCAGCCAATGCAGGTGGAACTTCTTGTATTTCTCGTCTTTCTCGCCTTGTTGATATTATAGTTAGCCTACGTGAACACGAAGACCGTTTACAGCAGGCCACACGTGTGACCCACCTTTGCTGCTTCTTCTTGGATTTTACGCAAACTATATATTTATGTAAACCAACATGAATTTTACTGATAGAATACATATCAGAAAGAGAATAGTGGAATTAATTGATATTCACCATATACATATCATTACGACGGTAACAGAAACATGGTAGCCTACTACGATTGTACTGTCTCTAAACGCTGGATGTCAACCCTGGCCAGACGCACGTGCTCGCCTCATGCTGAATCGTAATCAGTTCAAGATTTTTAGCAAAGCCTGACTGTAAAGTCCTTGGTGAACATAATATTGAAAATGATGGAACAATTTTGAAGTTAGGAGTATGCAATTTGTGAATACAGTCATTTAAGATCCTTGATAATTAAAAAATGCCGCTTTTTGCGTGTATTGGAGCTGTTTGAACAGCTTTAGATAGTCTTACTTTGATCTATACTAAACTGATTATAACTAATACTAAAAATTTATTATTAGGCTAAATTTCAATTCAACAAACGGCAATTGCGCATAGTGCTGGAGTATGACCGTGATTGTTGTAATAGGCCCTACACCGACTATAACAGATGTTATATGTTGTTCTGTAGCTTTAAATATGCACGTTTCTCTGTTTTGTATTGTACCGTTGGCCGTTCGTCATAACATAAATAATGCAGTTTTACGTTCAAACGATTTTAATAGGCTGTACCCGGTTTACTGCAGACTTACAAATACAATATCCATTTCTCGCATTTTGGAAATACAGTGTTACACAAAAGCACTTTTTTTACTTTGTTTCATTCAAAGACAAAGGAAATTGTAACCGAAACGCTCAAATGTTAAACTACCCCAACTCCGTGGAGCTCGTGCTGGCTGCAGCGCCTTCTTAGTGCGCATAGTGGGATGAGGGACGCGTGCGAATGTTTTATCGGTTTCAATAGCGCCTTTGTTCAGTGCGTAGTCCATGTGGAAAGAGGCGGCCTGCGATTTCTTTAGGGTAGAACCACTGTACATCGTTTACTTGACCACGAACAGTTTTGTAGAGTTTCTGTAAATCACAGTACAGTAATGTAAGTTTTTTTCCTACATTAAATCCACTCTCTGTTCTGTTTGCACTGCTAATATGCAAAGATTATTCGCCGTAAAGTATCTCCAGATCTCGCCTGGCAAATTTCTTTGTATTTTCAACTTAGAAAAGTAGAAATTAGCACACTGGGTTATTTAATGTTCGTGTTTTCACATTATTCTATATGAGTGGCCACTGAATCGGCTACTGCGATAATATGGATTTAACAGAATAAAGGCGTTACTCTTTCAGCCTCTCTGCTCCTTTTGCACCTCCCCCCGTCCTCGACAGGGCTGCAGATGGAATACGGACGCCAACTGATTTGAAAATAGGTTTTTGCAAACGGATATACAAAGGAATAAAGCGTAAACCGAGCGCAGAAATTGCCCCATAGCACAGCAGTGGGAGGCATGGGGGATGGTGAGAGCCACGCCCATCGCGTATTGGTGGCTCGTGCCGGACCCATGAGGGTATTCCTTGGGGACAAAGTTGTTATATTATCATAACTTTAATGTTATACATATAACTATGTAATTGACAAAATGTAAAAAGTAAAAACCATGACTACGGTACGCCTTTTAAAATATTTATTTGTTTACAATATAACCATTCGTCATTATATCCTGAAAAGCGTGTGGTATTCACCTCACAGCTGCGAGTTTGAGCGCCTTGACAGACGGCCAGCGTGGCGCCCCCGCCCCCAGCACTGTCGGCGCAGGTGAAGGTGCTTTGACTGAGATTTCGAAGAAAAAGCGACAAAAATTGTTTAAACAGATGTGAGATCAAATTTAAATATAGCTTGGCTTGGGGACCTGCTTCTGTAATTCAGTTTCTTTCTTATTCCAAGGACAATCCGTCATCCCGCTTCTAAATTTCATACATAAACATTAAAATGAGCTTACATGAACACAATGTGGCAACATTAATATACAGATTCAAAACTTGATGTTAATATTTTAAAGAAATTAAATTCTACAAACATATCTACATTTTAAAGTATGTGATTTAATCATTCTGTCTTACCGACTGCATGAGCTGTTGAAGAGGGAATATGTTTAACTTTATGTTCAACTTAATTTTAGTATACCTATTGTTTATTTATGTATAGCTAATGTGACCGATAAAAAGACAGAATTCGGTAAAAAATAAAAATTGTAAGCATTGAAAAACATATTCGAATGAGGATTTTGGCGCATAAGAGGATTGCTTGGTCGATAACCCAGTAACAAAGCATCACCACACATAAACATATACAATATGAGTTATATTTGATCGCATAAGTAACAGATGGTGATATGAAATTGGTTTAAAAACAAAGGTTTTCGCGTCGAAACTATGAGTGACGACGCTTTGGGGCCGCGCTCTTGACGCCCAGCTAGCCTATAAATACCTGCGGCTGACCCGCCTCCCCAAAGTCACTACAGCGCTCTTCAGTCTTGGAAAGCACCTGCGCGCTGCCGAAAGCATGACCCGAATCACTGCTGCAACAGCCCAGATCTACGGCTCACAAGCAGCCAAAAGGAAGGAAGCCAGTGAACTGAGAAAGGTGAGAAGGATGGCTGGGAGTATGACTGCTACGCTGCATCATCGGTGCATTGCACTCAGATTTTAACTTGCATTCACTTGCATATCTTTTAGACTTTGAAGCCGTTAATGGAAAAAAGACGGCGCGCGCGTATCAACGAAAACCTCGAACAACTGAAGACGCTTATTCTGCCTTTGGTCGGCAAAGATGTAAGTACATGTATATATTTTTTATTAAATAATTCTTACATTGTTTTTTTTTTATTTTAAAGCAACAATGCTATAATGTATGAAAACATTTTAACCCTCTAACATTAATCTTTTTCTGTTCATGTTCTCTTTTACAGAAATCTCGCCACTCGAAATTTGAGAAAGCGGATATTCTGGAGATGACCGTACGATTTCTCAGACGGCTTCCGTCTACTTCAGCTAAAAGTGAGTGTCTTCTGTAGTTTTTTTGTTGTCGTCCATGATTACTTAGTTTTTAGCGTCCCTTTGAAATACAATACTATAACAAAGCCACTCTATTCTAGGTCCATCTGAAAGCTACAAAGAGGGCTACAAAGCATGCCGTCAACGCATCTCAACCTTACTCTCCACCACCAATCTTCTTGATCAAGACACCAGCCAGCGGGTAAACGAGTACCTCAAACACTCCATGTTAATGTGGGACGCTCCTTCTTGCCAGAACTGCAAGTGTAGGGGGCACAACTATCAAGGACCCCCCCAAATGAGCGCCAGAGCTGTGAGAGTAATGTCTACAGGTTCTGAAGGCCCCCACCCTGATTCCAGCAGGAATGCAAACAGCAGCATTCTGTATGTGAACCAGCCCCAGGCAATGGCACAAGCTATAAGTACTAACATGTGGAGACCTTGGTAGATTAAATGTTAGCAATGAGACCCACCTAAATGTGAAGAATTGTATTTGTATGCACTTAAGGGAAAGAGGATGCAAAGGACAATGTCACAAGTTTAATAGAACAATATAGCAGTTCATTGTAATGTATGAATGCTGAAGCGTTTCAATGACAAGTTGCGATTCTTTGAATTGAGTTCACGGGCTGTGGAAAAAAATATGAATTCTGTGTTATATTTAATTCTCCTTTGGGGGTTAAATGAGCATGACATGGGTTGTAAAACACCTTTGTAAACCCCAGGGGTTGTTTTATTTGTGTTGTATTTGCACAGTTAACTTTTATAAGGTGGGTCTGTGCAAAGAGGTGAGCTGTAAGCACTGTGTGTTAGAACATCGATTGCTGATGGGTGAAACTGCTAAGTGGTATGATTTCAAATGTGACTTAACATGAATGTTTGAAATTCAAATAAAGTGCTACACTTAATTTGCGAACAAATTATTTCTCTGTTTTTCTTAAATTCATCTCACATTTCCTATTTCAATGCCATTTTTATGTTAAGAGGATTGCTTAACTATTGTTGTTATACTAAACTTGTTGTAGACACATTAAGATGACATATTTTAAAAAGAGAATCAGTCGCCCAGAATCATATTTAGAGTGAATAAACCAGGAAAATAGCAGCACTGATAACTGCGTGTTTATAACTCCAAGCATCTGTTCTTACTGGTGCATGTTGAAGAGCATGTGTTATGTCACGCGTACAGTATTAGCATCCAAACCTGTTAGAATCTTATAGACCTGTATCATGTCCCCCCTCAGTCTCCTTTGCTTGAGGCTGAACAGAT
>JABFDZ020000109.1:4064385-4076390 GCA_019775955.2 Pollimyrus isidori
TCAGGGAGTAACATTATACAGACGCGTCGAAGCGTGGGGTCTGCCTCGGGGTCTGTATTAGGGAGTAACATTATACATACGTGTGGAAGCGTGGGGTCTGCCCCGAGGTCTGTATCAGGGAGTAACATTATACAGACGTGTGGAAGTGACTGATAATGAGGGGACACCTAGGGCTCACCGGATGTCCTGTGTGTGGCTTCCCATGCGTGTGCGTGACGTCATACTTATGTAAAGCAGATGTGCCATGAATTTCCCCAGGCAACAGGGAAAAAGGCTTTTCAGGGAGGCAGCCAGGTCAGTATATCACAGATCCTCATACCCAACCTGTTTTCTTCTGTTTTTCATGGAATATGCAAAGAGTGACTTTATGCCATTTGTGGTTCTCTAGGAAACTCCTCATGATCATCAGCACACCTCCTCTGGATTACAGGCATCCACATGGATCAGTAGGTGAGCATTGGCTGAAAAAGGCATGATGGCCAAATAGGGGGGTGATAGGAGTTGTATTATAAGAGTGCGGTCTTTGGGGAAAGTTACTAGTCAGAAAACACTGCATACGCTATAAGAGAGTAAAGCTGGGCAGGAATCATTGGGAGAAGCAGCTCATCTCTAAAAGCAAATGGATGGATGAAAAGGCCAATGTAGTGAGGAGCTATTGCCTTCTGTGGTACAGCATACATCACAGATATGGCTCAGAAAATGACCAAGGTAGAGGGGGCGGAATTGGAGGCAGAGGGAGAGGCAGACTTGACTTGGCTCTGGAGTGGACCATGTTATTTGTGGCTCTGGAGTGAACCATGTTATTTGTGGCTCTGGAGTGGACCGCTCCAGAGCCACCATCATCAAAGCTACATATATATATATATATACCTTTGATGATGGTGCATATTTGTCATGGCATAGTTTCCAAAGGTTATGCAACATCTCACCCTTTATTTATAGATCCTGTGTTGACAAGTTAGGTGAACCTCCATAAAGGCTCCTTCTGCACATCCCAAAGACCTTCGATGAGGTTAAGGTTACAACTCTGGTGACCAAGTCATTCGTGAAAATGATTCCTCGTGCTCCCTGAACCACTCATTCGCAATTCAAGACCACTGAATCTTGGCATTCTTGTCCTGGAATATGCCCAGGCCAACAGGGATGAAAAAACCCACGGATGATGGGTGGAGGTGTAACCAGGCCATTCAGTAGATTCAGGTACTCAGCTGACTTCACTTTATTGCTGCATAACGTTGCTGAGCTGTAATAAATAAATAAATAATTTTTTGGACGAGCAGTACAAGTGTATGGATAGATGGATGGATTGATGCATAGGTGAAAATGTTTTGAGAATGCTACGTCAGTAACCTATAGTTTCCTCTCAATCTGTAAAATGTTGACGAAGCTAAGGTTTCCAGTAAACTCTAGAAAGAGCGTAAAATAAGCGTCTAAAGGATTTCAATTAAACTGTTTTTCGTGAGAAATATGTATTTTACCAGGCTAATTATTTCTCAACAGCTAAAAAAATCATGGTAGAAAGTACAAGAAACATTATACTGATGTTAGTTTAAAACCACTGACGAAAGGAAGGACCTATACAAAATACAAATGATTATTGCTAAAACAGTATCCCTAACCGCATAAACTACGATCATCATCTTCAACAACAAGCCATAAAGCTTGTATAACTCAATCTGATGTTCGCATATCATAGGAAAATTCATGGATTAATGAAGGAAACTATAAACGATATAGTCTGGAGATTTACCACAATATAGGCTATTGTATGAATGTTTAGTTAACCAGATACCTGCTAGGTATCTCAAGATTGGTGACGAAAATAACAAAATGAATTAAGCTATATATGGATTTTAAGTTAATATTATTATACATATATGGCTAAATGGCGCATTTCGTCGCAAATAAAGCACACAGACCATGCAGAATGTCTTGAACATTACCGCGGTGAAAACGGCAGCGCTTCATCCCCCATCCTCATTCATCTCATACTTTTTAAATTCTCACTTATTTTAATTTTTAAACAAAGGACCCCTGTTCTGACAGCTTGCACAGATGGGGCGCCGACGCCGAATTTACTTAAAGGACAAAGCCGACTCCAACCGAATTGCCGAAAGTAAGAAGTTTCAGACCTGAAACCTCCGCCTTTCCTCCGGTGCGGTACAGGGCCAGTTAATTGACTGTCCCATGGGGAGGGCCGGCGCGTGCGACGCTGCTATCAGTCACTCGGCCCCGCAGAGCATCGGTACAAGGCGGATCCGCCCGATCACAAGCTGTTATATGCCTTTAGGGTGACGCGGTCGCAACCGTATCCTTAATCTGTTTATATTCTATACATTTTCTTTCAAGTCTTATGTGAATGTCGCTTAAAAAACCGCGTAAGTCAGAAAGCAGCGGCTCCATATCGTGCAGGTGAGCAAACGCGTACGGCTATGCTGTTGGATGGAGCAACATCGTTTATTAAAACCAAAATCCAGTGCCAGGCAAAGATTAAAAGAAGCATCAACTCCATTGAGACGTAGATATTTAAATGAATTTCTGATGGGCTTCTATAGAAAAGTCGTGCCCCTTTTGTCCCATCACTAGCAACTCCCATCCTTGATGAAAACAGATGGGCTACTGACGCTAAATTATTGAAATAATAAAAAAAACACACGTCACACAAACTGATACTCGATGGGAAAAAATGGAGACTAAGCGCGGGACATGATACACAAAGTGTAAAACTTTGAAAGACGGGGGGTCCATCTGGTGCTGGTGGCTCGTGCCGGGCGCGTGAGTCTATTCAGCCTTGACGCTACTCCCCGGGGGAGCACTAACACACGTGCGTTGTCACTCATACATATTTAGCATCAGAATTATATTATATTTTTAAATTATATTATTGTTTAAACAAAAACTGCGTTATTTGCTTTATACATTTATTTATGCCTGATACAGTCGTCATAATGGGAGTGCACGATGAACGGTGAGGATGCCTGATGCCAAAATGCTTCTAAAATATAGACCACATAGGGAAAAGGATGGATGGATATAGGAGACATATAGGTCTACAGCGTTTTAAATATCGCGTCTATAGGCCAACTCCCCCAACCGGCACAACAAGCGCGCTGCAGGTGAAGATACTTAAATTCACAGACAAGAAGAAAAAAACGCGCTATTGTTGAGGAAAATTTGTAGACAGATGTTATTTAGGTATAGCGTGGCTTGGGATAAGTTTTTATATTTACAATATTGCCCCCGCCCCCGCCCCCAGGACCAAGCCCCACCCGCCAAGTCGCCTTTGTTTTAGTTTGTTACATTTCACTGACAATTACACTAAGAGCTCCTCGCTTAGCATCACATATACAAATACTGGTCTTTAGGTTATATTTTCAACTTTGATTTTTCACTTAGGCCTACCTGTACGTTTCCAATGAAAACAATTAACCAACGCTCCCTATATTCTATAGGCAGTTTTATAGCATGAGTTTACTGTGCCAGTCAAATGTTTGTGTGGGTTTAAATACATTATTTCACAACATTTACATGCTAAATAAATCAGAACCCGAATGTAGTCCCATTCAACATATTTAACGTCTACAGGTGTAATGGATGGTCTACATTCTCAATTTACACTGTAATATTACACATGTAGCCTATTTCAATGTAATATATAACATATGAATACTAAATACATATACTCAGTGTTACAGACATGCCAACAGTGTTTATGGCTGGATTGCGCAGGGAGACAGATGGTTATTATTTTTAACACCCCTTAATCGGGGGTCACTCCCCAGAGGATTCGCTTTTCTTCTGCATGGTGAATGTCTGGTGGCTAGGGGCGTTTCCATGACGCGCACATCCTCCATATATACCGCGGACCGTGAGCTGCCCCATCATCAGAGCTCCGAAACTCCAAGGAAGTGCGCGACTCAACCGCCAATATGACTCCCAGCATCGCTTTCGAAACGTCCCGCCACTACTATCCACGGGCAACGGTGGCCGAAAGAAAAGAGGCCAACGAACTGAGGAAGGTGAGGCCCGACCCGTGTATTAAAGATCGGCTCCGAATAAACTGTTTTATTCTATCTTTCTCTTGTATTGAATTGCTTGTCAGTAAGATAAAATCGTTTGTTTTACATTTTAGACTTTGAAACCTTTAATGGAAAAGAGAAGACGAGCACGAATAAACGAAAGTCTCAACCAGCTGAAGAATCTCATCGTGCCTCTGATCGGCAAAGATGTAAGTTCCTTTATATATTTAGCCGAAAAATTAACGGAATACAATTTATTCACTTCATTTGCTCATGTGCCTGACTATTCTGTAAAATGTGTTTTTTCAGAATTCTCGGTACTCTAAGCTTGAGAAAGCTGATATCCTGGACATGACAGTGAGGTTTCTCAGAGACCATCCGTCCGCACCAGTTAAAAGTGAGTATACTGTTATTTCTGATTGGTATCGTTATTCATTTATTTTTCCATGATGGGCGAAATATGAACTGAAATATTTCATTTAATTTCCAGATCGATCGGACAGTTACAAAGAAGGGTACAAGGCATGTCTGCAGCGCGTGTCGACCTCGCTCCCCAAAACCAACCTCCTGGACAAGGACACCTACAGGCGCGTGAATGACTACCTCCAACGGTCCCTCTCGGCGGCAGTCGCACCTCCTTGCCAGAACTGCAGAGACAACAACACCGGTGTCTTGCCTCAGATGAACCGGAGAACTCCGACCTTTACGCCCCATACCACACTGAGACCGAGCAGCATCAATTCACACGTACAGCCTGTTCACCAGAACCTCAGTCCAAACGTGTGGAGGCCGTGGTAGAATTCTGTATAATTGTTCATATCGTACGTATATTTGCACATTAAGTGTCAAAAGAAAATGAATAATTCCCCAGTATCTTTTACATTTGGTTTGAGTTCTATATTTTATATTACACTTGGCTACTGTTAAAGGTCAAGGTTTTAAACAGTTACACTGTAATTATATTTTGAATATTCTGCACTGGTAATTTCAATGAACTATTTGAATTTAGTCCTCTTTGGGGGTTAAATTAATATGAGTTATAAACAAAACTCTTGTAAAACCCAAAGGGTTATTTGTAGTATGTGATTTACACAAGTGATATGCAGAGATGCAATATGTAAATACGTTGTTATTATGCTGTTATTATGCTAATTCACTTTGGAAGTTGTCATTTTATTTAAATAATACATTGTATGGCATTTGTCTAATAAAAACATCGACTTTCTCGCTTTAGTTATTTTTGTTAACGATCCTACATGATTTTTCATTTTTTTCCGTCGGACTTGTCATTCAGGAACTAAATAAATCCAAAGTGCAAATTTCAGTGCTGTCACGCGACTAAAAAAAGATCATACCCACTGGTGTTTCGGGATTAAAAATAATTACCGAAACAAAGGAATCGCAGCGACGGTTACTTTTTACAACATCTTACCGACCCATGCATTTTAAAAGAGTAATGCAGAAATTGCTATAGCATTATATGCCGTGACCAGAATTTTAAGCCATTGGGCGGGGTACTCTGGTCGTGGCGTCGGATCACAGTTGTTCTGTGAGTGTCGGTCATTTACGGTGCATTTTCTCAGATTTTCACATATCATGTTTTACTGAAACAAATCAACATACCGTGTCACAAATTGATTAAATTTAGTTTTTGATTCTTCTTGCGTAATATTGACACTCTCACTTTTGTTCTGTGGGGAAAAATACAGAACACGAAAAAGTTGGGTTGCCAACTTTCATGAAGCCCACGTAATAATTTCATTACATGTTTCTTGTCATAATAAAATGTATTTGAATGAACTAGCCTACATTTTAGTATTTGGTATTTGTTTCACACAGTAACCAGTTTTCGGTATTCCCAATTTAATTTAGAAGGTTTTGCAAGCGAGGGTAATAGGTCTTTAATATACCACATTGCCCCTCGCATATACCGAGAATAGAATTGTCATGGTCGTTGCTGCCATGTAGTGGTCATTTTGGGAATTGCACATTTTATATTGTGATGGCACGCGATGTTCTGGGATTTTTGGGTGAAGCGGAAGTCAAAAAGATCTAAAGAGCATAAGTATGGCCCGGGACCTTAGGAGAATGTCACATTTCTGGGTAGGAGTGCCATCACTCTAAATTTGTATTGTACCCTACAAAAATAATTTTGCGACTAATTACAAAAAGCTTTTTCCCCAACTTAAAATATCCCATATTTATTCCACTGTTTCAGTGTTCCTCGAGTCAATTGAAACCGAAAGCATCAATAATTCAACGGCACATCTAAATAAGTAAAAGGACTCGAAATGTTTTTTTGCAACAAATTTTATATTAACTAAAAATATACTACCCTCAACCATAAACACGTAATTTAAATCTGTGAAAATAGGGGAGAAAAATAAAAGGTAATGGATTATAACCATGCACATTTATCCCTGTAAGACCTTTCGTCGGAGCAGCCGAACTCATTGCAGCATCGCGCCTCGTCAGGGACGCTCCGTTCCCTCTTCCGTCTCCGCACCGGGAGTCTCACTTGCACCCTTAGTAGTCAACGGAAGCTGATCATGTCTGTCCCCCGGTCGCCATCCGCAGCCTCTCCAATCCAGATATGCAGGTAACCCAAACGTAATTCAGTTCAGTTTAGCCATTGATAATTTCTCATCACTATGGCATCTTCGATATAGTGTATCCAGTGCGTAGTATACCGTTATATCATACAGGGGCACGGGGATCCGCGCCATAGCCAAGGGGATTTAGATTTTTGCTCCCATTTCTTGAATAAATTTACTTTGTACTTTAGATGGGCGGAAGGTTTTGTAATGACATATTAAGATATTCTTTTACGAGAATTGTATATCTTGGCAATTCATGATTCATTCATAATCCGCATGTTATGTGTAAACTGTGCTGAACCCGATAATGATGCCGGTTCCATGTAAGGTGCGGAGAAGGAAACAAGAACATTTTAAGGTCATTGCCGGCAAATTAAAATCGGACCGCGAATAATACAATACGTTTAACTCCAAACATAATTTTGGTAACACAGAAAAGCTTTAATAGCTATATTTCACCATGATTCTGAAACGTATATAGCACACATTATTTAGGTTAGTAATAGACATGAGTGAAAGGAGGACGTATTTTTGCGGTCTGTTTTTCAAAAATATATATATATACATTTATAGCAAATATATACGTGTGTAATTTGGTTCTGCTTGTGTGGTTTTACGTATTTCGCCTACCATGTGTTAGCGGAGTAATTTATATCTGCAGTGTAATGCTGCTATCGCTTTTCGGCTGAGTATTATTTAGCAAAGCATTCTGGGTGTCGCGCTGAAATCCCCCTACTGGTGAAGAAGAGAGTTGCAACATTGTCTTACTGCACAAAATATACGGCCGATAAAGCGAGAGTTTAACAGTAATTACACAATATTAACGCTTTTCTCAGAAGTAACAGATCTCAGAAGCACTCTTTTGGTGTTTTGTTCCCTTTCAGCATCAGATAACGAACGGAAAATGTTACTGTTAAATATATTTATTCTGTTGTTTTTTTGTTAGCTGAAGATAGTTTGACTTAGCGCACTGGTTGTAATTAGAACCGGGTTTCAAAAGATTTAATTTGCTAGGAATCTGGAACTGGGTTTGTAACTGATTACTCCTGGTTTTGTGTAACCTGAAGCATATGAGTGGGACAGCCTATGTTACGGACATAGTCCTCTTCAGTGAGCCAATGAGTCTATGTTTGGCTTTACTCAAAATGAGATTCAACCGTTTCGGAGTTTATACAAAATCTTTGCACATCTATCAAGCACAAAGTGCAATTGGACACCGCCACGTACCTGCGGAATCCAAGAGGTATATATGCTTTTGCAGGCAGGCGAATAACATCGCTGTTACTAAGGGCTCAGGCAAATCTGCTTTATGAACTGTTTTATCCAAATAGTCGGGTATTCATATTCCAATATTGCATTACAAAGCATTTTCGAGACCAAGTTAAATGTGTTTTGGAACTATTTTCCATTCTATATTGTGATGGCACGCGATGTTAACTTTAGACGGCTCGATGTTTTTAATTAAAAGGAGGATACGTTCTGTGTCAGTTTATAATTATCGTTAAGTCAGTGAAATGTTGTCTACGCTGAAAGTTTTTGACCCAAATAACAAAGAGAAATATACTCGAAATTTAAAATATAATTGCGAACTTCCCTAAATGTTGTAGTCTGTGATTACTATTTGATGAGAGCTAATAGACAGACTTAAAGTAATGCCGCGAGCCGCCTCCCATGATGCGGTCAGACTGGGGAGGCAATGCGGCCCCCGATGGAGCGTGATGCACTAGCGACTGCTGGCAATAAAAACGAACATTCAGATAGTGTAAGGATTGTCATGCTTTGAAAGTTAAGAGTATGGATTTTATTTTGTGGATATTTAATCCGGAAATGCACGTTTCTGTGGTTATGGCACTTTGCCCTTGTTACACAGATTGTAATGCTGCCAAACTTGATTTTCTCATCGGATGTTCTTGCTGTTTAGTGTCCTAGTGTACCGCTTTAAGAAAAATAGGCAGAGCTGCCAGTCTGGCTCCAGGCCATTTTGTTTACACGCCACTCCTCGTTCAAAGCTAGAAATACCTTGGCAGCAAAACACTGATTATCTTTGATACCGCAGTCATTTGTGTGCGTGCATCACCTTGCTGAAGGTGTAGCTTAAGCCTTCTTTTTAGCCTGTCTCACTTTTTTGACCTAATTTTGTGTAGCTTTCACATTGTTTGAATTGCACTGTGTGCGTCTGTGTGTGTGTGTGCGCGCGCACGTGTCTGTGTGTGCGCGCGCGCGCGCGTGTGTCTCTGTGTATGTGTCTTTAATCATTTACAAAATTAGTTTTCATTTACACAAACCACACTGCACTCTTTTGAATGTTACCAAACGGAGTTTCACTTCATGGTGAAGTTGTTGTGCCGTATGTTTGCTTTTTAAATGACCGTCTGCCAGTGCGTCATTGACGCTCTGGGCTACACCCCTGCCTGCAGCTGTACCCGCCGCAGTGAGCTGTCGTTTGCTGTGATTTGCAGCCTCAGCTCCCAGAGCTCAGGGAATTGCTGCTCCATTAAAAGCGGGCAGGGCTGTACAGGTCCGTGCCAAGGCAGAGATCGTATTATAAATACAATGCGAGCGGGCAGAAGTGGGTGCAATGCTGTACGGATCCGGGCCTTAGTGTCTCTGTGTCTCTCTGTGCCTGTGGCAGGGGGCTCCCCAGAAACATACATCCGGCTGGGTCAGGTGGGCTGCCCCCCCATGAACCCAGTGTGTACAGGGCACAGGTGAAATAAAGCAGAGCAAAGAGTTATTTCCTCCAGCGTTGTGACGCCACTAAGCAAAACCTGCAGCAAGAAGGTTTTTTTTATCAAGCCGGCGGTGCGGCAGAATACTCAGGATATCTGGACTTTGGTCGAGCAGAACTTTGTTCAGGTTTGCCTCAGGGAGACGACGTAGCTGACTAGGAGCTAGTATTGTGGGAACAGAGAAGAAGTCCCGGCCCCTTTATAACACAGAGGCACACGGCAGCTGCGGTGAAGATAACCTTCCACTGCTGTCTCAGGATGTGTTGGAGTCATCAGAACCGTCTTAGAAAGGCTGCTGTGGATAACCTGGCGAGACAGAAAGCCTGATGTGGACCCTCAGGTGGTCAGGTTAGCTCGATGTCATCGTATAGGGTGTTAGATGGGTGGCATCGCGCAGATCAGAGAAAGATGAGCAGCACTGAACATAAAACACTGATGATTTTTCTACTACATGGATTTTATGTTTCCACTCAGTCATTGCAGAAAAATCCTTATAAGGGAAAATAAAGAATATGTCCAAAGTTTGAGTTGATTTTATATAGGTGATGATATAGCCCCTATCCCAACATGGCTGCCACAAAATGTTTAACACAAAATCAAACAAGAGTGACAGCTTGCCAGAGTTTCACTTATGCTATTCTGAGAACAAAATGAAATGAAAAATGATTGGTTCAGAAAGATAACCAATCAAATTGTGGAGAACGTGGGACCAGACATCTCATTGGTTGGTCCCACCTCCTCTAGTTGCTTGGACCCACCTCCTCTACAGTATGATTGGTTATCACTCTGAACCAATAATTTTTCGTTCTGCCCTCAGAACATCTTTGTATAAGCAAAACTCCCATGAGCTTCTTGACATGCCATAATTTAAGAACATAAGAAATTTACAAACGAGAGGGGGGCATTCAGCCAGTCAAGCTCATTTGGGAAGAACTTAAATAACAGCTCAGAGTTGTTAAAATCTTATCGAGCTCTGATTCAAAGGAACCCAGGGTTTTAGCTTGCGCTACACTAGCAGGGAGACTGTTCCACACTCTAACTACACGCTGCGTAAAGAAGCACTTTTTCAAATCCGTTTTAAAATGTTCTCCCACTAATTTCCACTTACGGCCACGAGTTCTAGTATTTAAGTAGCCATTTGGCTGAACAGCATCCAGACCTGTTAGAATCTTATAGACCTGGATCATATCCTCCCTTAGTCTCCTTTGCTTGAGGCTGAACAGATTCAGTTCAGCTAAACTCTCCTCATAAGAAATTCCTCTAAGACCAGGAGTCATTCTTGTAGCCCTACGTTGCACCTTTCCAAGGCAGCAATGTCCTTTTAGGGTATGGTGACAAAATCTGCACACAATATTCTAGGTGGGGTCTTACCAAGAAATTGTATAATTGTAGCATCACGTCCCTTGACTTAAACTCCACACGCCTAGAGATATAACCCAACATCCTATTGGTCTTTTTAGTGCTTCCCCACACTGGTGAGAGCGGGGCATGGAAACATCAACATAAACACCTTTGTCTTTCTCATAATCAGCTACTTTTATTTCAGTAAAACCGATATAAAATACCTGCACTGTATATTTCTGCTCCCTGCATGGAGTACCTTACATTCATCTACTTTAAATTTTGTCTACTAGGTATCAGCCTAGTAGCTGATCAGTAACTAAATCAAGATCCCATTGTAGCCTCTGTGCTACTAGTTCAGTATCTGCTACACCACCCACCTTGGTGTCACCTGCAAATTTAACCAGTTTACTGTATATATTGGTGTTTATATCATTTATGTAAATTAGGAACAATAGTGGTCCTAAAATTGAACCCTGCGGTACCCCACTATGAACGCAGGCCCACTGTGACATTGTGCCTTTAATAACTACCCAGTGTTTCCTGTCTGTTAACCAGTTTTCTGTCCAAACTGCTACAGTTCCTAAAAATCTCTGGTGATTTGAGTTTAAGTAAGAGCCATACGTGGGGGACAACATCAAAGACCTTCTGGAAATCTAAGTAGATCACATCGTAGGCCTTTTGTGATCAATTTCACTTGTAGCTTCCTCAAAGAATTCAAGTAGATTCGTTAAACAGGATCTACCTCTCCTAAATCCATGTTGGCTATCCCTCAGAATGTTATTTACATCCAATCTACCATTTTCACTTGGATTATAGTTCACTTGGATGCTAGTTAAACTGATTGGCCTACAGTTTGCTAGATTACTTCTATCCAATTTTTTGAATATGGGTGTTATATTAGCATGCTTCCAATCTGAAGGTACCACACCAGCAGATAACGATTTCTGCAATATTAGAGTTAAAGGTTGGCTAATAATATCCGCTCTTTTAAAACTATAGGTAAGATGCCATCAGGACCCTACGATTTGTTTATTTTGAGCTTAGCTAGGCTTTGCAAAACATCAGCTTCAGTTATATATATATATATATTAGTCATAGGCGAGGCTGTATTTGTACTAAATGGTGGCAGGTTACTCGTGTTCTCCGCTGTGAACACCTGTGTAAAATAATCATTAAACTCATTTAGAGTAACAATAGTGTAAATGAATAGTGAATGAGAGCCAGAGGACAATGGAACAGAGGAAACAGAAGCTAGGAGGGCAGACTGGCCTGGCTTCCCAGAGCACGCTTGCGGTAACCGAGTCGGACGGCAGGCT
>JABFDZ020000109.1:4156019-4168833 GCA_019775955.2 Pollimyrus isidori
CTCCGCCGTGACTCCTTGTGTGTGGAGTTTGCACGTGTCTCCGCCGTGACTCCTTGTGTGTGGAGTTTGCACGTGTCTCCGCCGTGACTCCTTGTGTGTGGAGTTTGCACGTGTCATCATGGGGTTTTCTCCGGATTCCGGATTCATGTGCCCATAGCATCCAGGATAGGCTCTGGCCCCCCCGAATAGGATTACCGAATATGGAAAATGGATGGATAACTTATTTTTTGAAAAAAATTTACACAGGGGAAGTTCTCTGCTGTGCATACAGAGACATTTTCCTATGTCATGCTTGATTAGCTTTGTGTTTAATGTGGGTTGGCAATTGAATATGATACATTTCAGCAGTTTGGGTGTGAGGTATTCCTTTGCTATTCCTTTGCTATTTCTTTGCTATTCATTTGCTATTCCTTTGTATTCCTTGACATCTGTTATTACCTTTAATCTCTTTAGAAATCACCCATAGGCCAATACCAGCACATTATCTCTCATTCTTTTATTAAAGCAATTTGACAGATAAAATCACATCACAGCGATGAATGTTACCTCTCCCTCATCGGTTATTTTTTTTCATACATCTTTTTGCATTTATATCTCCATTGTATTATACGCCGTGCTTGTCTTCTGTCTCTTAATGTCTTTAATTGTGCCACGTGCCAAGTAATTATAGCAGTCACGTTTTTCTTTGCAGTTTCTGAAAATGTCCAGAAATTGAAAAGTCCAACTAGATGTACGGTATTTAGAAGAGAACTCGGGTCATTTCGCAAGTTTTTCTGAAATTCTTTCAAATGACATTTGGCCTACGTTGTAGCTGACCACATGACCGACAGCCTGTAACATTTAATTGCTTACATTTCAGGAAAAGCTTTTGGTGCTAATGGTTTTCTAACTATGGGGCTTCAGTGTGCTCTGTAAGATTTGCTTTTGGGGGGGTACAGAGTGGATCCTTGAAATATGATCAGTACTCGTAGATCGATTACGGTTTAATACCATTTTTTCACCCCATAAACCTCCACCTTTTCCTGTAACGCCACACAGAGGACTGGCCTCTTTGCCCGTGTCCCAATGCTGAATCCGGGAGCAGCAGTGCAGTGGCTGCGTTCTCTACTTCTGCTCATTGAATATTCGGGTCACAGGGGTGACGGTCCTGGTTCCGATGAGACGTTCTGCGGGCGGTGCTATTTGGCCACTCCCGGGCTGGCGCGTCACCCAGAATGCACCTCTCCAGAGCCATGTAGTCTTTAAACAGCTATGCTCAGGTTCGCTGCCATCGGCTCCTCCGGTATTCAGCACCTAAACAAGCACTGGGAATTTCAGAAGCAGATCAGACTATTAATACACCTCCACAGCACTGCGAGTCATGTGGACAGATGTAGAGAGATGATGGGGAGGGTCCGGGGTCAGCCTGAACCCCAGCGCGGCGCGGAAGACTCTACCAGCACTTCCATCCCAAACCATCACGAGATCCCCCTTGGCTGTGGGCTGCCATGACCGGCCTGCTGTCTGTCCGCCCAAATCGTGTCTCCTCACCTCTCAGGGGGATGAAACGTCCTCCTCTCTGATTTCTAAATCCCTAGAAAATCCACAAGTCCGATTTCCACCTTCCCCAGGTGTTCTTCGTCATGCTGCTGATCTGAGAGAAATCGCTGGCCACCCCCCCCCATCACGATCACAAAGCCTCCGCTGAGGTTGAGCCAGTCCTCTCTGCGGATTCCCTTTGTAGCTCCCCCCCCCAGATCGGTGGCTGGCCTAGCAGATGCAGGGGGCCGTATGGCGTACCTGCTGCCCACAGACACCGTAGTGCTTGTGTCCTATGTTCTTGTGTCCTATGTTCTTATGTCCTGTGTTCTTGTGTCCTGTGTTCTTGTGTCCTATGTTCTTGTGTCCTGTGTTCTTGTGTCCTATGTTCTTGTGTCCTATGTTCTTGTGTCCTGTGTTCTTGTGTCCTATGTTCTTGTGTCCTGTGTTCTTTTTCTTTTTCTGCCATTTGCTTGCACTGTGATTTGCGAGGACATCAGCAGGAAAGTGAACAGCCTGGTCAGAGGAGGAGCGGAGTGGCTGAATCGCTTGAGGCTTGGCTGCGTATCTTAATGAAACTAATCTGATGTGGTCGGGCAATTGATATAGTACAGCACAAAGGTCTTAGGCAGGCATAGAAAATTATGTTCAAATGATCTTGCTGTGGTTAAACAATGATTTTATGCCCATCAAAGGGTGTCAGTTTACTCATTTAAAAACATCTCCTAACTTTACCCCAGTATTTCCAGTAACCATCCAATGTACCCATGCGTCTGTTGATTCAACCACTAGCATAGCATGTCTGACTAATAAATACCTCATCGAGTTAATTATATTATTCATTTAATTAATCAAGTGAGCTGATGGTGAACTTTAACACTTGTGTGAAGATGCCCGCCACATGTTACTGATTTTAACCAAAACTGCTTCAGTCGTTTGTGCCAGTTTATGAAGAGTTTGATTGTGTCGCTTTGGTTTCTGAGATATACATGCTAACGTCGCCGCTGTGAAGTCGGGCCCCACATTTACATGGAATTTGAACCAAACCAGTCTCAGTCATTCAAACTGCCCTCGCGCCACATTTATAAACATTGAAATTTTCGCTTGTGCCGTTTGTGCCGAGATGTAAACGTTTGTGTACATGGTGACATCACCGCCCCGGAGTTGGCATTTCCTTAATGTCCAAAGTGGTATCTTTTGTGCCATATTTGTGCCATTTAAAAATGTTGGTGTTGTTATTATTTCTGAGTTATGCCTCCTGGGTTTTGCCATCACATAATTGCTGCATAGTGCTCATAATCATATCTTTACGTAAACAAAAGATGGAACGCCTGATGTCTTCACCACAACCCCCTGAAACTTGTTTACTCCCAAGCAGACACACGCAGGCAGTTATGACCTCAAATTTTGTTTATGCCCCATGATTGGCGGAACCAATCAGGATCCCCCCCCCCCCAAAAAAAAAATAAAAAATTCAATTCTGGTTATGGGACAGCTGGGATGTGACCCCCATCACCATTTTTTCATTCTCTCTCCCCTTTTTAACAGCTTGAAAATGAGGAGGAAAAGAAACGCCTGGAAGAAGGGAAAGCACGCTACCTGCAGAACAAAGCCAAGCGGCTGGCCGAGAAGGAGCAGCAGAAGTGAGTAGCGGCGGAGTAGCGGCGGAGTAGCGGCGGAGGAGCTTACTCACGTTAGACACCCCATCCGCAGCGTCAGAGTAAAACTCATAGAATGATGATGACTTTCAGTTCTACTTGAAGTAACACAAAGTTCATTTTAAGTGCTGCATACCAAAGCATCTGGATCAGTTTAAAAACACTGTTGTTTAACCTTAAACGATTTATTTGTTTTATTTATAGATTTAATCTCTGTATGTACAAACAAAGAGAAATCATGGTTTGTTGTGCACCATAAATAAATACTGTCCGTGTGACTCGTCCACTCAGTCTACTGGTCTGTCTGTGTTGTGGCACTGGGGATATTTACTGAGTGCATCCCTTTGCTAAGCTGCTGTTTCCAGGACAAAATCATCCCATGGATCAACTAACACCCCCCCCCCCCCCCCATCCCAGTGCTCTCAAGGGGAAGGGGGCAGAAATGACCGATTAGTTGAGCGAAGGCTCCCCAGGGCTCCTGTAATCTGGCGGAGGGGGGGGTTGGAATCCTTCCAGGAGGTGGATTTACGACGGGGGGGGCACAGAGGGCCTCTCTGCTCATCTGCAGAACATTCCAGAAAACACAGGCTGCCGTGGATCGCTGTAGATGAGGGATCGAAACGAACATTAGCGCTGCCGAAACAAGCTGATCTGCCGATTACGAAATCTCAGCAGACAGCAGAGAGACTGAAATAATGAGGCCTACATTCTGAAAGGTTTAAATACAGGATCCGTTTCCCAAGGTGAGGAATATGGTTCAAGTCACGAATTTGACTGTCCTTAGGCATCTTTCTCAGCCCGCGGAGGAAACTGTGGAGAAACGTTTATGGCCACAAGTTTGGAATCGACCTGCTGAGATTTTTTAATTTTTTTTGCAAGCTTCCATGCAGCATGAAGTTTCACCTGTGCATCCATACTCTGAGTGTAAATGCTAAATGAGGTGTCTTTCTCAGGAAGCCCAAAGCGTGGTGAGTCAGCCGCCCCCCTCAACACCTCGTCCTTGTACTGCATGATTTACCAGGGCTGTCTGGAGGAAACCTCACCCTCTGCAAAGACTGAGCTGAATGTTAATGAAATTACCTGAGATATTCTGACCAATACACCTCTCATATACATTCAACTACCAAAAAATCTCCGGTCATACATTTTAAAGTGAACCGAAGTCAACACACTTTATCAAGCACCACATTTTTGCAGAGTGGAAATGTCGTAGCCTTTGACATATAACTGAGGTGTGAAAATTGCCAATTGAAAACGTCAACTTCTTCTGCCTGGGACTAGAAGGTTGCCAGTTCAAATCCCACGGCCAAAGGACTGATGCTTCTCTTGGGCTGCTGAGCAAGGTGGGGGGGGGGGGGGCTGCACACTGGTTGACCCTGTGCTTTGACCCCAAAGCCTACTCTTACCTGTATATGTGTGTCTCATGGAGATGTGTGCACAAGATGATATATATGAAAACACGATTTCCCCACGAGGATCAATAAAGTATCAATATTCTATTCTATAAAATTCTCTCTCTCTGAGGCAGTAGGTCTAAAAGACTATGGGGATACTGGAAATGCATTTTCCAGGGAAATGATATTTTGATGGTTAAAATTAATCTGAAGAGTGTGTTTGCCATTTACACATATAGTTACACAGCTGTCAGTCATACTTTTACTCTGCAGAGGAGCCGGTTGTCTTTCCACATGTATGCTATGGGGTTCGAGCTAAATTTTTTGACAAGCCTCTGCCTCAGAATCACTACTGGCTGAGCAGCTCAACGGCGTGTGAACTATTTATCTGAACAGGAAGCCAAAAGTAATAACTCTGAAAAACTCTAAACCTGCTAAATGAAATATTAAAATGATCACCCGTCAAACACCTCAGATGTCATAGGTACAGTTTATATACAGCAAATCCAGACCAAGATTTTGTTTCAACCAACCAGTTGAGTATAAAGAGTCTCAGTCAGATTTGATACACTGAGTGGTTTCCGGGCCGATTCCTTCAGTAAAACCCTCAGCTATGCAAATCAGCAAATTGTGGTGTTGTAAGCTAAATAAGTCACTTGGGACTGAAGTTCCTTGCATAAGGAGTAAGATACAGTTTATAATAATGTGGGGACTCTGTGGTAATGCGGTCCTGACCCCCCCTGAGTGTTGACAGTCAACCTGCTAGACGACTACACATCGACTTAAAATCCGAGGATATCTTACCTCTGTTCGGTAGAAGGCCTGTTGCTCTCGTTCCTCTGTCAAGTCCCCACGAGGAATGCAGAATGCATCCTATTATGCCAGCGACAGAGATGAAATGATATGAAAATTGAATATCACAATTATAGTGACAGAAGTGATCCCAGCTATCAGCCCCAGCCCTAACCCTAACACCTCACACCTGCACTTAATGTTTCCTGTTCCTTTTGAAGGTCACTTCATGTCACCCTATGATTCATGGCAAACTGTCAGATAAGATAACGGTCATCTCTGTTACGAGCGTCGCCTCCGCCCTTCACCCGCCTGGTTTCTGCTCCTTCACTTATTCTTGGCTGCTGCTCTCTTAGAGATTTTGAACCTGGAAGCAAACTGCCGCTCAGCACAGCCTTCCGCCAACAAAACCAGGATTAATCCAGGATTAATCCAGGATTTAAAAATTCAGATTTGTTTAAAAACATAGAGTGGTCTCCTACATTTTTTCTGCAGCTGTGTATGTGCTGATACGGTGTGTTGAAATGCAAATGATGGAATATCAGAGTTTAGTCTCATCGTGGACGACAGCCAGGGAGATTGAGGAGCTGCATTTTCAACGTCAAATTCTGCTTTCCAGTCCGCTCTTCATCCACACACCCCAGCCGAAGGTCAGTTTTCAGTTACAGTTTCACACACCACAAATCCAACAACCGAGCACTTTGTCATGTAATAGTATTACATTACTGAAGAAAACGCTTTACAAATCTTTCAAAAAGGATAATGACTTGTAAAGGTCAGGTAGCCTGGAGTACCTGAACAGACTAATTTACGGTTTGTTTTATGATTAGTGAAAGACTAATACTAAGGCTTTCTGGTTTCATTCAAGATTTCATTCAACTGTGACCTTAAGATGATGTTAAGAACTGGATGCACTTCTTGTTAAAGCTTATCAGGTAAATGAACATGAAAACTAAATGATAGGCCTACATTTCAGATTTGTAAAGAGCATAAAATCTGGTGTGAAATCGGACCAAAAGTGGTTAAATATTTGAATGGTACTCTAGGGATAACATATGACCTAAATCGTGAACAGTTTTGGTCCTAACGCTATTTAACGTGTTCCATCTCTCTTGGGTTTATAAATCTCCGTATTTTCTATGATGTGGGCGTGTTCTGGGCAAGCCTCTGTCAGAGCAAGGCTAATCTCATTATCACTGTTGGTGATTTCAAGTTACGTCACGACATGAGGCTGAGTCTGGTGTTTTTTTCTTACTTTTGCGGAAGTCGACACTCACTGATTGCTCTGTAAGCGGCACGGTAATAGCGTGTCCGCCCAGTCATTTCTCTGGTTGATGTGTGTGTGTGTGTGTGTGTGTGTGTGTGTGTGGGGGGGGGGCGGCGGCTTAATGCACATGCTCAAGCTGTACCCCAGAATTCTCCAGATAACCACATCCTTCATATCACACGTACCACTTCTTTAATCTTTAATAGATGTTTAATCTGAAACAGATGAACGGATGAATCAGATTTACGGAATGCGCACTTCGCTATGTTCCACATTCAGTCGATCGTCCCCAACCATGCCGGTTCTGTTATTCATCATAGCACTAGTGGTAAACATTTAACAATCCAGTTTAATATGTATTCATTTCGTTCAATTTTAAATAACTTACGAAGAACAGAGCCGCAGGACATGGTTTTTCAAGATATTTTCATAATATTGCGCCCAATTCGTATTGTAAAAGACATAACCACGAACATTGTATTATTATTATTATTATTATTATTATTATTGTTTCGGTCTTTTTAAACGAGTCTTTCAAGTGCAGAAAAACATCCCGGTCACTGCACTGATTTGCTCAGTTAACGAACGTGATCCTCGAAGTGGCCTCTCTCCCGCCATCTACTGGTATAGTAGTGTAAGGACGTCTGAAAGAGTCAATATGGCTAATATTATTTGAAATGAATCGTAATTCACAATGGCATGCAAAATATGTTATCACGTATATAAATGTTTAATTATGTACAGATATACACAGAATTTAACTGCATAAAAGCGAAAAATATTCTAGATATACGTTTCGGATGTGAACTATAATCAGTTAGCGATTCTGATTCTTTTTGTTGAACGATCTTAAAAGAATCGCGATTTCCATCTCTGTCTGAGACATTTCCATTCATTCCCTCCCCATGTTAAGTGCAGCGTGATTTCCGCTGTGGTGCGCTGGATTGCAATTTCCAGCGTGTGGGCATGCTTGGTCTACATTAACGCCATTAACAAATTCGCTTCCCTGACGCTGGTTATATGGTATAACCACGGATCTTGCTCACTTGTGTTTTTCCCCAGCATGCAGAAGAGAAACCGGGATTCCCGGCCTGATTTAATAAATGATGCTCTACAATGATGCAAAGTCCGGTTGCGATTCTCGCCCTTATCGGGAATCCCTGTTCTTTGCCTATACGAGATAACAGCAACCCGGAGCCTAACCGCGGAGGAGAGCGTTTCCAGTTTGCTTGTTTGCAATGTAAAGGCTGAGAACGCCAGCTGTGGGTTTTAACAGGATCCTCTTCCAGAAGACAAAAAGAAAGAAACCAAACAGGAAAGGATTCTAAACATATTTTCTGGAAATCGAAGAAATCTTCGGCAGTAAGGTACACGCTTTTTCATACGGCAAGCAGTGGGAACATGCATGCATAGTTTAAACAAATGTATCCGCTGATAATGTTGAAGTAGTTGGTTTGTATTGTGATACAAGGTCAGTATTGTGCCTGGCATTCGCTAGTAACGAATCGACTGTTCATCAGGGGAGAAAACTTATGTCTGTGTTCATAAAGAGAAGGTCAATTTATTCAATTCAGTCCATGCCTGGAGCCAAAGTGGTGGACAAACATGGAAAATGTGCTATTATGGACTGTGGAAAAGCGAACTGCAATGGAAACTATACTTCCGATTGTTGAGATGGTTCTCGGTACAATAAGGACTAGTGTACATTGTGTATATATGCAAGGATGCCTATAGAAACGCGCCATACAAAGGACGTGTTAAATGCATGTGCGAAAGCAAGCGGACAAGTAATCAGACTAAATGGCGATTTGGGTAGTAAGTGAGAAGGATCAATTAGTTAGTCGTTAACAAGTAATCACACCTTGTAAGGCATTTCATCACTTTGCTGGGCAAGATTTTTTTTTTAAACCACTGATGATAAATCATGATAGATTATTTTTAACCAAACCAGTTTTTTTTTAGTTTCTGGTGTCACTGGGTGCGTGTTCAGTACTGGGTCTACTAAATTATTGAAATACCGTGTATAATGGGAAAGCCGTTATGTACACTGACACTGCCTCGTTATGTCAGCTGGATCGCGTTGCAGTTCGCCCCCAAAGTGTCGCTTCATTACGGGCATTGACAGACGGGTTATCGCGGTGTGCAAGTGCCCCGGCCGAGGACGTAATGCTTATGCTGCAAATTCCGCGTCACTCCTTTCTTTGGGCTGAAAGTCTCACAACAATATCATTGCAGTGCGTCAATAGCAAATTCAGGCATCTGATCTCATTACGGTTCACTAGAACTTCCACAGCTCCTTTACGATGGGAAACTGTAGGAGACAGATAAAAACGCAGTAACGGGTCTTTCAATATATCTATCCCGTCGTCTGTGACATACGGTACATTTTTTTAGAAGATTTCAGGGGTATGCTTTAGATGTAGCGTACTATATCAAGTAGGTTGTAGCTTCGTTAAATATATGTTCTGCAAATGTCATGTTGAATTCGCAAATCGCTGAAACACAAAAGTGAGCGGTTACTACTAAATTAACTCTCCGATTTTGCCTTGTTGGAATGGGACCATTGAAAATGCCTTCGTTAAAAGTGCATGAAGTTACAATTTTCTGCTTAATTATATTGCGTATCATAAACTATTTTTTCCTTAATCGTTACTATTATTTCTGCTTTACAAATTACTGTAATCCAAGAAACCCTACGGGGGATCAAAGCAAGTAAAATGAAAACATTACCATCACTACATTCCAGAGAGATAAGTGTGTCTTCGTGTCACCCGAACTGTGGAACTTAGCCTGAATGTTGCATAGCAGACATCATTCTTCCGAATTATATGTAGCCATTACAAATTGAATTCACTGTCTTACTTGAACCTGTAATTAGGAACCATCAATACAAATTACAAATGAAATACGTCATATTCACTTACAATAATTTTTTTTACAAAACAAATGAAAAATCATGGAACGCTTTGTCTATGGAGAGATGAATTTCTAAAATTAAAAATAAGACGGAATCCTTCACACTCTGCTCCAAAAATAACAATATAATCCCTGCCCCCATAGCAAAGCTTATGAAGCTGAAATCTAGCCGTCAAAATAAAACTTAAATGAGCAAGAAGTCACAGTTCCAAATCTAAACCATTTCAAAAGAAGTGATTCATGTTAAACACATGTTGAGATTCCTGCCGATTGTACCTGAGGGGAGTCTCTGTTGAGTAGGGCTTTTAAGAGCTATTGTACTTGGTGCAAAGGCGCAGAGTCTATGCACATGGCGCGGTCCCATCGAGCTTCACATCCGCTATATGAGCCTGGCTGATGTGCTGACTGTCACTGTCACAGGCGAAGATGTCGCCTGAATCCAGCTTACTTCTGTGCGAGGCAGAGCACCCCACGGCACTCGACAATGATTCAGAAACAACAATACAAACTGGAAATTAAGGGCAACATCACCGTCATATGAACAGCTGTAGCATAGTTTTATATTATATCATTTTAATTGTGGTCAGGCATTTTGTTTGCTATAATTTATCTTATCCGTTCCTTACTGTAGTAAACGGCTTGTATTGTAGCATGAGTATCACTGTATCTGGACGGGATGCTCTTCTGTCAGTAGGCTACTCTTAAGCATTTTGTTTGTTTCGTCTCCACCAAAATGGCAATATCATATGGTATGTAGAGATTTTTTGTGTGTTTATTTATTGTAGTAACCCACACCCAAGTGGTCCCTTGGCGATCCAGTGTTCACGTGGTTCGCTCTTTGACGCACGCCAGTGTTCCCACAACAACTTTAAAAATGAGTGTGGAAAAAAGGCAGAGAACAGTGGGAGGAAAGATAAAATATAAACTCCGGCACGTAGGAAAAAATGTCCTGATTTAAAGTCAAATGACTCCCCCCTGGGACATACCAATCTAATATGAGTCAGGAAAAACATTGATGTTTGAAAAAATATTAAGGTTTGTACAGTGGATTGTCGGGTCAGCTTGTATACTTAAGCGCTTATCAGATCAACATTCCTCAGTCCTGAAATATATAAAGAACTAAACAGGGGAGCCAAAATATGTCCATACCCTCTATCTATTTTTTTCTCACCATTTTAGTCGTTTTTTTGCTTAGGTTTACACATCATTGTATCATCATTTTCTTTCTGGCCAGTAACTAGCATAAGGGGTAAAGGGCTTGGAACCATTAGCTTACTATTTCAAAGAGACATTAAATTAACCACAGTAACAATCTTCCAAAAATATTTTTAGCATATAATAAAATTAATTCTTTTAAAAATAGGAAAAATATTACTCAGTGCCCAAGTCTAATTAACAAAATCTGACCATTTCTGTCAAGAATTCTGACATATGTGAAAAGAAGCACTCCAATGTACCTATACTCATACCAATGTACCCATACTCATACCAATGTACATATACTCATACCAATGTACCCATACTCATACAAATGTACCCCTACTCATACCAATGTACCTATACTCATACCAATGTACCCATACTCATACTTGTGCAAACAGTAAATGAATCATTATCATTGATTTGTTGTTTTTAAATACAAACCTTAAACATCAATTGATTTTAAATGTGCTTTTCAGGCATTTGTTATTGACCAGTGTATCGTATATGAGCAGTGATTGTTCTGTGGAATGCAAGCTGGTCTGCCTGGAACCTGCTGTAAGACATACACCCCAGGCAGGTTGCCCCTCCGCAGGGTACATGCACACCACATGGGCTAGTGCAGAGACACCACTTACCCTAAACACGTGTCTTCGGCTTGTGGGAAGAACATACGTCAAACTAGGGAGAGGAGAGGCGGCAGGATTCGAACCCACAACCCCTTGAGGTATGAGGCAACAGCGCCACCACCAAGATACCGGTTTTGCAGAACATTGGTGTTATTTTTTATTTTTGTTGAAATATTTGAGAGTGTTGCTGTATTACAGGAATTTGGGAGGCAAGTATACAGTGGGCCTGAAGGGTTGAAGAGTGGCTCATGTTCCCACCTAAAATATGTTTTATTGGCAAAATAGTCTAAAATCTTTATAGTTCTGTCTATATATTCTCTTTAGTGCTGTGTGTGTGTTTGTGTGTGTGTGGTGTTTGTGTGTGTGTGTGTGTGTGTGTGTGTTTGTGTGTGTGTGGTGTTTGTGTGTGTGTGTGTGTGTGTGTGTGTGTGTGTACGCATGCTGGATGTGTGTGGGGCCAGTGGTTGTATCCAGGTAGGTTGTCATGACAACCCAACAGGACTTTCCACGGCCAGTCTGTACCTTCCTCAGCCGACTTGTTGAATTCAAGTGACATTTCCCAAGAATGGAATATTTAAGGCAGAAAACGGGGCACATTTTAAGGAGACCAATACCTATGTCTGAGATCATGTATGCCACACGGGTCTTCAGGAACCTTTCAAATCCCTGAATCCTATGCCTGATACAAGAGACAAATTGATGGGTAAAAATCAAAATGATTCAATAATTAAGGATTGATTGAAAATAGAGTTACATTTATTTAGTAAAAGCTTTTATCCAAAGCAATGTCGGACTAACAAAGCAGGGCCGGTCAGGCCCTGGGGCAGCTGGGGTTAAGGCCCAAGGTGACTGTGCCACCATGGGAATTAAACTAATGACATTCTGATCACAGGCAGAGCCCTAACCCACGAAACCACACACCATCCCATGATGTGTTAATCAAAATATTAAACTTTTCTCTCATCTGTTATGCTTTTTAACTTTCAGTACATTTTTCATTCCAGGAAATGATTTGTGTTACTTGCACACATTATTTCACTTTTAAAAATGACACCATCACAAATCATGACCACACTGTCAATATTGTTAATGGGAGACATAGGCCATGACGGCTCTCTGCTCTGCTTCTGTTCTTACACCATGTGCAATAGCCCGAACATGACAGAGGAGCGTATATATTAACCTACTTTATTTATTTTTGTAGAATTAGTAGATGATGCCAAAGTAACATCTAATTTATGCAGGGTATTTTTAAGCAACACAGAATTAACCACGGTTTCCTAAGTAGTACAAACCTTTTTAATTCTACGAATATATATAACTTTCCTAGAGCCTCCTTCTCACACATTTTGACCAGGTCTGAAGGAGAGCTGAGTGTCACGACGTAAAACTGGAGGAGAGCTGAGTGTCACGACGTAAAACTGGAGGAGAGCTGAGTGT
>JABFDZ020000109.1:4224371-4236869 GCA_019775955.2 Pollimyrus isidori
CCGCCCCCCCCCGGCCCCCCCCCCCCGGCGCCCCCCCCCCCGCCCCCCCCCCCCCCCCCCCCCCCCCCCCCCCCCCCCCCCCCCCCCAGCATTAAACACGGAAAAGACCAGTGACATCAGCAGGTGTTTAAGCTGTTCGACTGTTACTGCTCTGCGTTTGGCACGAGGTACCAAATCCGGGTATCAGCGGACTGGTAGCGAATTAGCACGTCTACAACTAAAACAAAAAGCTACCATCATAACATTTTAAAGCCATTTCATTTATTCGATGCAGAGAATCGTGCAGCCTATTGTATTTTGTGAACATTCTATGACAATATCGGCTAAAGCCCTCGCAATGATCTCCTCAGCACCGCTTACCGGCATCATCCAGGAGTGAAGGGTCCACCTTCGGTGAGAGGAAAGCGATGAACAAGTTGAGGTGGTAGATGCCCAGGGCGTAGGAGATGATGTACCATCCCTGCATAAACAAAGACACAGTGTAAACAGTCAGAAAAACACGCTACATTTTAACATGCTGGAAATATCTAATAGGTTACCTGCAATATGTACACCCTTATCATGTAGAGAGCTGTTAAAATGACTGTTACAGCCCATCGGCCCACTGAGAATGGCGTTGACTTGTCCAACCATGACTGGTAAACCTGCAAAAACAGCCAAAGCAATTTCAGGAGGCTGTCATTTGAAAACCTGCTGTGCCCTATGATGTCTCATGTAAAACCCAACCTCTCCCCAAACTGCTTGCGATTCAGAACGGCCAATCAGTGTGTAACCTCTCCCACCACCTCCGCCACAAAGAAAAGACAGAAGATAGCACAAGTAGTTCTGTGAAAGTGAGGAGCAAGAAATTCAATTCAATTCAAAATAACTTTATTTGTGCCCCAAAGAAATCTGCTACAGAATGATGCATAGGGGGTCTCCCAGCTATCTGACAACCCCAGACTCTCTGCTAGAGGCAGCTAATGCAGGCCAGGAGAGGTATAATCCAGATGGGGATCAAAGTGTTTATCCCGGCAGTACCTGTCCAAGCCGTGTGAAAAAACTTGCAATCGTTGATGGCTTCCCATGGACAGACTCTCCAACACTATCTCCTTCTGACATCCTGCTTCTGCTGAAGATCAGTAGGAACAAAATTATAGGTTTCATTTATAATTCATTCTGTTCAAGGACTAAATAGCTTATACTTACACGACATAAATACGCACTTACACGACCCCATTTACAGTCAGATAACTATTCTAAGGTGGGTTAAGTTGAACTCAGACATATGCAACATAAAAATAGCCACTGAAGTATCAAATGAAACATTATAGTGCTATAATGTAACAAGCGATCGACTCAGGTGTTTATACTGCTACTTAAAAGTGTTATTCAAGGTTCAGGACGCACTGTAGTCTTCAATCGCCGGTGCTGATCGACAGCTGTTAGTTTGATTTACAATTAGTCTTTCCGGGCCTCCTTTACAAATAAACTTTAACGATATCAATTAAGTATAGATTCAATTTCAATTTAGCAACAGAACCCGCCAAACTACAAATCACATATACTAACTAACCATGTCTATACATTATCTGGACGTAAGTATGTGCGCGTATAACAAAGCGATTTGGACGACTGCGGGTCAGAGTCCTCTGACACACCGATTATATGATTTATTTATTATCCATACTTTCCGAATGACTGTGTTATTGTCCATAAAAAGTAACGTCTGTCATAATTTTCGCGTGTGTCGTTTTCACCTGCAAGTGTCTACTCTGTAGAGACAGAGCATTTACGAGTCCTACGGAGATCCGTTTTATCTGGCCGATCTGTTAATCCACAATCACACGAAAAATAAGCCAGTGAGCTACGATCTAGTTTGTCGAAATACATACTATATACGAGATCTGCTATAGAAACAGGGATAACCAGTTACATTCGTGCAATGCTACTACCAACGTACTGTTCAAGCCATCGTAAACCCTCTTTTTCCACCTAATCCTCAACTCATGAGAAGTAATACTTCATCAATCGTACGTAGTAATTCTCATCCCATTGAAATACAGAAAAGCTAATCTCACCGACAATACATTCGAGAAAAATCAACTATCAATTAATTAACCGTAAAGATGGATGTTGTAGTCCATAACTGCAGACCATTCCAATGAAATGTTTGCAAACCAGCCCATGTAACACTACAGAAACCAGCAATCCCTCCCCGAGTGAACAACTCACTTCCGGTCAAATGTGAAGCAGAGCTCGTTAGTTGAGCCTAAAATGTTGAAAATTCTTATGTATAAGGTTACACATAAATGTATCACTTCGAGCGTTTCTCTGTATTGTTTCGCATCGCCATTAACGTAACATCGTTGTCAAATGCTGAACGATAAAACTGATACTTAGTATCTCACTAAAATATTTTCCTTACCTACTACCGCTGCCGCGTCGCTACGGCGTGTCCCCAGGCAGTGTAATCGTGTCACTATTTCCGCCAGACCGCTTCCGAGCACCTCGCAGACCAGATTAATCGAGCTCCGAGATGAGGCGTCTGTTAGGGTTCTAGTTTAAATTCTAGTTTAAGTATTAAAATTTAGCCTGTCGCTTGCTTATATAACACTAATATTATATATTTGTATACATTGGTCGGATCTCAGAACCAATGAATTTTCGCCGTTAAACCTTGGAGTACAATTAATCACTGTAAAATATACAATTGTATGCAAGTACATAAAATAAACTGCAATGGGGGGGATTTTTACGTTGAAGATCAATCTCGACATTTACTTTCAGATAACTGCTATCAAAAGGAGAGAATATCAGTGGAGAAGGAAAGAATTCAAATCAATACTGTAGGCCATAGGCTAGAGCAGGGGGGGGGGCTGTGTAGCTTAGTTCTTTTCCTTTTTTGCCACTAATGATACAGCTCAAGAGCTGTGTGGTAACTAGCACAAGGAGTTGAAGCAGGTGTGTTAAATGAGGGTGAACCAAGAACTATCGAGGGCTCTGGCCCCCCAGGACTAGAGTTTGAGACCCCTGGGTTAGAGCTTTTCCTAGGAAGCAGAGACCAAAAGCCAGGGAGCACCCTGGATGGGATACCAGTCCAACGCCTGCTACACATTTACACATCAAGTACAATTTTGAGATGTCAAATAACCTAAGTACATGCTTCTGGAATCTGGGGGGAACCACTGTATCTAGGGAAAACCTTGACATGGGGCAAGCATGCGAACTCTACACACACACACACACACACACAAACGGTGGTGGGATTTGAACCTCCACCTTTGTAGGTTACTGGGTTGCCCCTTGTTTTTCTCCAATTAACCTAACGTCATATCGGTTTAGATACCAGTATCAGAAATAGGCACATGGACAAGTTAAACAACGATAATAATTGGAATAATTGCTGAAAGTTATGAACATAATAGAATTATGGTGACAGAAATATTAAAGGTCTAAAATCGGTCTAAAATCAAATTATTTTTGGGGGTAATCTATATTCGATAAGTCTATATACATATTCCGTATTTCATCTGCCAGTGGATAGACTGCCCATAGAACCTGACGACATGTAATACTCCGGTTCAACTGTTGAAAATAAACATCATGACAAGATACTTGGATGAAACAATTTAATTTTAAAACCTTTAACAGCATATAAAACGTCTGCTTTCATTGGGTCGATGCTATAGTTAAAGATATAAAGATAAATAAAACATCTGAGTGAAACAAGATGAGGAGAAAGCAAGTTGCAAGATATACTTCGGTTACTCGTGTGATTTTGGCAATATATAAAGAAGTTCACAGATTCTTCAGGATAAATGTGCATAAAATAATCTATCAGTATACACATTGTTGAAAGTAAAATTCGAGGAAGGAGTTGTCCCGTACAAATAATCCCCAAACCGCTAAACAGCTCGCTTGTTGGTTATATGAAGCTAAACAAAGAATAATGCGAAAGAGCGGAAGGAAACGACAAACAATGAGACCCCTTTAATTCGATAAACACCGAATAAAGCACTTTACGGGTTGCACGCTGGAGGAAGTGTCGCCGAATTGCTAAATGTGGAAAAACACACCGTCAATCTGGTCATCGGGCAAAAATATTATGTATACAATGTGTTGTTTCGCAAGATAGCTGTTAGCTACTGCGTTTTAAAAAAGATAACACACCGCATATCTTGTTATAACGAATCGGTCTATCCTGCAGCACTGAGTGCTTTTTTGGTTTATCAGAAAAAAATAACAGATATTGGACAGCTACCTGTATGTTCTCCTAAAGATGGGGAGAAAAAAGAAGACCTTGCACGACTATGCTGCCGAGTTCAGCGATCTGGGAGTTAAGAGGCAGCTGGTGGAGCAGCACAACTCCGGAGAAAGGACCGTACTGGAGATACTGTACTGTAAATCCTGCGAGATCCCGGTGAGAGTCCGCAGAGACCGGATACTCGAGCACCTGGCTTCGGCCAGACATTTCAGGAACAGACGACTCGCAAAACTGTGGGACCGCAAGCCCAGTCACGTGTAAGTACTGGTTTAACGAAAGCCTGACAAGGCGAAGCTTGGCCGCCGAAGCCATGAGTTAGCTGAGCGCTCCTCGTTCGTGCCTCTGTCGGGGTCTTTCGATCGCCAAAGTAAAGGCGACTGGCCCTGATTAGCTTGCTAACGTCTGTTAGCTGCGAAGATGAACGAAAACCACTTTTTTACATAAGAAATGAAGATATCCACGACCGTTAAGTGGCCAGGCGGCTGGCTTAGCTACCTATAACTACTGTATGGGTGGTACGGTGATAAACCGCAGAGGCGGTGGACAAGTATACTAGCTTTCTTTGTGTTTGATTCTTTGCCATCATAAATATAGCCAAACATCCAACACATGCAACTTTTCCAGTGCTACGTTCTAGCGAGATAATCCTAAACGATGTTTTTGCCAAATGTCAATTAACCAATGTCACTGTTATTAAATTGCCGGAAAGGATCTCGACGACCATTTAAACGATAATTTACTGCCCTCAGTTTCTTTAAAATAGCAGTGTATTCAGCCCCTGTCTATTTTATATCTACATTTAGGTTACTTTGAGTTAATTATAGCTTGTTTTTTTCATTTTTGCAATGCAGCGTTTAAAATTAAATGAATTGTTGTCAATTATGTCACATGTCGCCATCAGGAGGGTTTTTTAGGCATATGCTTTTTGCATCCAGGTGTCAGTAGCTAACAATACCATTTGCACCCGGGTGGGTATAGCAGACAGATGCTATTGGCACCCAGGTGTGAGTAACCAATAATGCTTTTCCACATAAAGTTGCATGGCTAATGAAAGTGAATCTGCACAGGTCGTTATTGCAGAAAATCCTTCCCCATGTATTACACGCAAGACAGGAATTCTACCTCATTCAGAGACAGGAATTCCAAGTGTAGCTGGTGCTAATGCTAGTTTGCAAGATTACTGTGTGTCTTCGGCAAGCTAACTATTACTACTACAAGTGTACACTTTGTGTTTAATATACCCTAACTTTTATATTTGCATCCCACTCCGGTGCCTTCAGCGCCTGAAGTGAAGTGGTGCGACCATGGGACCTACAGGGCCATATAGTCAGGATTTGAAAAATAAAAAGAGACCTGTTGCCATAGACAAGAAACTGGGTACATTGGTGTTTTAACTAAGTTACACCAACTGGATTGTTTTGATGTCGGATGTTGACTACCCTCTGCCACGCTAAACTCAGACGTTCTATGGATACAGGTCTGGCCACATCCTTTCCCCTATCTGTGACTTTAAGCTAGAACACTTAGTGGTGTGTGTGTGGAGAGATAGCCTAACCATCATCATGGTCAAAGTACACATATTTCACATGTCATGCAATTGCCTTCTCTCGATACGCTATCGCAGGTAACTCTTCTGAGCGTTTCTTACAGATAATGGCAACAAAACGGTCATTGCTTTGTCTTACCAAATGATTTTCTGCCTGCCAGTTCACACACAAGCCTGCTACGCTGCTCCCGCCAGCGTCTGTAAATTCCAGTTGCTGTCAGTGGAGGGGGGCTCTCCCACGACTCTCCGGGGACCCTATAAGTCTCAACTGTATTAAGCAGCACTCATCTCGGATAAGTTTTCAGCTGATGATTTTTTTATCCAGTTGTTTTTAGCACTGATTTTCCCCCCCAGGTCTAAAAAATGTCCAGACTTCGGTGACCTTATAGCTGGCTATGGACATGCATGCAACAGAGTGTTTTCGTTTTTGGGGGGATTCAGAGGGTGGGGAGTGAGGAGGCCGGGTGTAAATAGCCGAATAGATGTCGCGTGTTGCAATAGACACTCCGTATCTTATAACGAATCGGTCTATCCCGCAGCACTGAGTGCTTTTTTTGGCTTATCAGGAAAAAAAAATAGAAACTGAACAGCGACGTATATGCTCTCCCAAAGATGGGGAGAAAAAAGAAGACATTGTACGACTATGCTGCCGAGTTCAGCGATCTGGGAGTTAACAGGCAGCTGATGGAGCAGCACAACTCCGGAGAAAGGACCGTACTGGAGATACTGTACTGTAAATCCTGCGAGATCCCTGTGAGAGTCCGCAGAGACCGGATACTCGAGCACCTGGCTTCGGCCAGACATTTCAGGAACAGACGACTCGCAAAACTGTGGTACCGCAAGACCAGTCACCTGTAAGTAGGGCTGCTACTGTACTGTATTGAATCGATAAGGGACGCAATCTGTTCCCTTATTCTAGTACACATCGTTTCATATATACACTAGCTCAGCAATGAGGAGATAATATCATAAGAATAAGTCAAATCAAGCCAGTTAAGTGAATAAGTTTAAATTGTGTGGTGAGCTGACGGTAGAGACCGTCAAGCTCCGCACGGTATGTCATCATACGTCACGTCGCAGTCATCGTTGCCTTGAACACCTGCAGGAAGTTGCCCCCCCATGTGTTCCAGGTATTAACCGAATCGGTCTCAGTTGTCTGTGCTAGTTTGTATCTTTGAGATTTTCGTTTGTGCTGCTTTAGTTACTGAGATATACATGTTTGTTTACATGGTGACTTCTCCTCGGTAAAGTTGTGCCCCCCATTTATGTCGGATTTCAACCAAACCAGTCTCAGTCATTTATGAATTATACCTCTTGGCTTATGCCATTTGTAAACTTGCTTGCTTTGTGTTTGATACCTTGCCATCCTTAATGCTGCCAGATATAAAGCGCATGCAACTTTTCCAGTGCTACATTGTAGGGTGGTAATCGTGAAGGGTACTGGTGCCAAATGTCAATCAACCAATCAAAAGTATATCACAGGTTGCGGTTGTGGGTTTTATTTTGGCAGATGCCTTTTGCATCCAGGTGTAGACAGCCAAAAGTGACTATTTGCACCCAGGTGTGTATAGTAAGCAGATGCTATTTGCACTTAACCAATGCAGTTCCACTAAAATACAATTGAATCCACACCATTTTTTTTTATTGTGCCCTAATCTAAATTCAAAATTTTCACTCCATGTACAACATATAGACGGGAAATCCTCCCCGACAGCCCTGTAGCCGTTTTGGAGGCCATTAGGAAAAAATGCTCGTTTTGTTTTATCCTGTTCATTTTGTGTTTAGATGAAAATTAAAAAAAAAAACATATTTAGGTGTAATTTTGGGGGGCCAGGAACCAATTAATTGGTTTTTCCATTATTTCTTATGGGAAAGATTTGATCAGAACTCGAACATTTTAGGATTCGGTCCGGAACGGATTAAGTTTGAGAACCGAGGTACCACTGTATACTTGCATCTCCCTTTGTCACCTTCAGCTGCTGAAGGGATGTTCAACCATGCATGCAATGCAGAGTTTACCTCTTTTGTGGAACCAGGGTGCAGGGACTGAGAAGGCCAGGTGTAAATAGCTGAATAGATGCGGTGTGCCATTTTTTTTTCTCGCAGCGTCTATTTGCCCCCAGGTGCAAGTAGCATGTTCCCATTTGTTGGTTTATTTACACCCGGCCTCCTCAGTCCCCGCCTCCAGGTTCCACAAAAATGACAGCGCTGTGATGCATGCATGGTTGCACGTTACTTCAGTGGCCAAAGGTTCCAAATTGGGGTACACGTGCAATCAATCAGTCAATCAATCAAATTCAAATTCAAAAAACTTTATTTATCCCCGAGGGGCAATTAAGATATAATCAATCAATCAATCAATCAATCAATCATCCTTTTGGGGGGTCCAAAGTGGGACAGAAATATAAATAGCATAATAGCAATTAATAATAACAACAATAGTAATAACATAATATACAGTATAATCTAGCGTTGTCAGCTATCGACACCAGGTTGCTAATAGCATCTTTTAATCTCTTGCGCGGAGTCAGAGTTTGTTGAGTTTGTCACTGACACATTTTTACTGGCAAAAACACTCTCTATTCTAGTCAAGAGAGCCTTTTTCAGGGCATTTGGGTAATGGTCCTGCTTCATATAGATGTTAAGGATGTGAACTTCTGGATGGAGTTTTTAGGTAGGATGTCTGAGGACAGAGTATCATGTACATCACTATTATGTAATTCAGGGAGGTGCTTCACCTGAATTACTCCAGCATAGACATCCAGTTAAAGGAAATATGAACAATATGCATCACTCTGTATTTGACTCAACCAAGTAACATAAGGTTGAAGGACATGCTATTGTTTTCGAGGTGGGGAATGAAGGGGGTGGGTTTTGGATTATTAGTTGCCTTGTGCCAAGCCCTTTAGCACTGACGCTGGCCTTCTCCATGGTCTCTGCCTGGCACAGAAAGCTCAGCTGCTGCAATCCTGAATCCTAGAAGACAGAGGTCACTTATTGTTGGGTAGCCACGTCTCTTCTCATCGGGTCAGAAAACGTAGGGATTCTTCGAGGAGTCGCTACTTTACATAGCAGGTGTGGTGGCGGGTCAGGGGGCTGCGGGCGTGGTGGCAGATCAGGGGGCTGCGGGCGTGGTGGCGGGGCAGCGTGCTGCGGGCGTGGTGGCGGGGCAGCGTGCTGCGGGCGTGGTGGCGGGGCAGCGGGCGTGGTGGCAGGTCAGGGGGCTGCGGGCGTGGTGGCGGGGCAGCGTGCTGCGGGCGTGGATCCCATTCCATCCTCCAGCTCTGGTTGCCATATTCCTGTGGGTCTTCCACAGGCTCTGTTTATCTCCCTGGGTTTAAGCTTAGGCTCAGGCTTAGATCTAAGGTATGGCCTGTCCTGTGGGATAGGGTTAGGGTTAGGCTTAGGCTTAGATCTAAGGTACGGCCTGTCCTGTGGGATAGGGTTAGGGTTAGGCTTATATCTAAGGTACGGCCTGTCCTGTGGGATAGGGTTAGGGTTAGGCTTAGATCTAAGGTACGGCCTGTCCTGTTGGATAGGGTTAGGGTTAGGCTTAGATCTAAGGTACGGCCTATCCTGTGGGATAGGGTTAGGGTTAGGCTTAGATCTAAGGTATGGCCTGTCCTGTGGGATAGGGTTAGGGTTAGGCTTAGATCTAAGGTATGGCCTGTCCTGTGGGATAGGGTTAGGGTTAGATCTAAGGTATGGCCTGTCCTGTGGGATAGGGTTAGGGTTAGGCTTAGGCTTGGGCTTAGATCTAAGGTATGGCCTGTCCTGTGTGATAGGGTTAGGGTTACGGTTAGGCTTAGATCTAAGGTATGGCCTGTCCTGTGGGATAGACTCCAGCCTGTACAAATAATCATAATGGCAAATCCCAAGAAAGGAGTAGTTTGCATTATAGGCAGTAAACAAATTGAATCTCACTGATTAGTGTATCCTCTATTCTACCAGCCTACCAATAATAATGCTACCCTATTTAACAAAATGTTACTTTACATAAAACGTATATTTTAAAAATATAGTCTATGTATACAGTGTATGTAAACCGGAAATTGTTTATTGAGTAACTATGCTAATGGCCACTAGATGGCAATAAAACACAATATTCAGTTAAATAATCCCTCAATCAACCCATCTGCTTTTCAGAAGTCATCCAGTACAGGGCTACAGCGTCTATTAAATATAGGGTTAGGGTTAGGGTCTTCTTCCAGGGTTACATTGATTATTTTAAATATTCAAACATTTACTGTATTTAAACATTTAACCACAGGATTTTAAAATTTATGGTAATGAAGATATCTGGCAATGTAAATAAAAGACATTGGTAGACTCAAAACTTTAGTATTTTGGACAGTTGATAAAATAGAGTAATTTGTCATTTGCTTGCATTCCTCACATTTTGTTTAGATCTGGGATCATCTTTACCTTATTGTCCCACTTAATAGTTGATTCCTTTACATTTTTGCATGTACCAAGAAAATGTATCTCATACTTTTATGCAGAGTGATTTTAAATGATTACTCATTATTACATTTTATGACATATATGTCCGTCATTTTAAATATGATAAACTGTGTGTACTGAAATGTATGAGATCCATGTTGTATTTGTTTTTTTAAAGATTGGTTTCCGTTCCATAAGTGTTCATCTTCGTTGTGTCTCTGCCTCTCCTGTCTCTTCTCTTCAGCGTTTTGTTGGCCTGGTGCATTTCTGAACTCGGAATGCACTGCAATGCACTGGATTAGCTTCTTCTCACGGTCGCCCTGAAATGCTGAGATTATCGTGGTTTTTTCCTGTTGGTTCCATACCCTTCTCTGATTGGTGCCTCATCTACTTCCCCTCATGGACAGAAGACCCTGTTATTGGTTCTTCATAGGTCCGCAGAAGCGGAGGCCCCACCAGGCTCACCGGGGCAGTCGGACTCCACGTCTCCGCTGGCCCTGCAGTCCAAGCTCATCTTGGCTGGGAACCGTCGCTCCTCATCCAGCCTGGTGCCCCGCTCCCGTCCCCCCTCTCAGTCCGGTCCTGGCGTTTGCTCTGGTGGGAGCTCCGAGGGGAAGGCCGCGGCCGCCCCATCAGTGTCCGCCTCACGGACGTGTGCCTTGGGGCATCCGGCGTCGGGCCCAAGGCCCTGGCTGCGGCCCCCAGACGTGTCCCGGCCTGCTTTCGGGGGATGGGAGCCAGGGGGCCTTGGTGCCGGGCTGGCAGTGTTTGGGGCGGGGGCTGGCAGCACGGCCCTGTGCCGCAGCCTGCTGGAGGAGAGCCGCTGCCGGCTGCTGTATGTGGTGGACGAGCAGTGCTGGGAAGCTCTCTTCAGCCAGGAGCGACTGGCCCACACCAGGCTTCTGCGTGCCGTCGACACAGACATCGTGCTGAGTGACCCACGGTAGGTCAGGGACCGGGAGTCAGCTGTGGCTTACCTGAGGTCGCCTCCGACTGATTGGTTGTTTGGCGCTAAACATGATTGGCCACCAGAAGGTGGCCATGCTGATTGGCTGTTTGAGCTACTGCTTGAGTTATGAGATTAATTACCCTCATGTCCATGTGCATAAACATAAATTACCTCCCATTGTATGGAAAAGTGTTGTTATATACTGAGTTATACTGTTGGAAACACATTTTCTGGGTGTATCCTACAAACCTGCATGACTTGGTAAAAGTAAAGCTTTATATTCAGTAAAACCAAATTTAGTTGAAATTAGCTGTCAATACGCCTAGACTCTAACGAAAGGGGTGCTATTATAAAGAGAAATCTTACCCAAAGAGCTAGACAAACCTAACAGTCTTAGATGTTTTTTACGACAAAAAAAACACTATAAAATTAGGTAGATATATTGTTTTGGTAATTGCTATTCCATCCATCCATCCATCCATTGTCCAACCCGATTATCCTACTGGTTCGCTGGGGGTCTGGAGCCTATCCCGGAAGCAACGGGCACGAGCCAGGGGGTAATTCCTATTATTTCACTTTTCTCTTTATAATGATCAGTCAGTGATTAATTGACCATTGATACATCTAAGTGTTGCTTAAAGATGACTATCCCTGGTGGATTGGCACCCCATCCTGGGCCGTTCCATGTCTCGCATCCATAGCCCTCGGGGTGTTCTCCAGACCCCCCCGCGACTCAGAATAGGACAAGAGGTTTCAGGAAATGGCTGGATGGGCTATACATCAGCAGCGTCTTTGGTGTTCATTACCTTCAGTTGCTAAGCTGAGATGCTGTTGTCTGGCTCTTCTTCCAGGGTTACAGGAGTCATCGTCTGTTCTCCACCAAACGAGGCCTCTGCGATTGTCCTTCGTGCCTTACGTTCAGGTTCATCCCTTCAGAAACTAATTCAGAAACTAATTTTCTCACCAATGGAATGTACCGTGTGCAGAAGTGCATCATGAGTATGATGTGAGGTCATTCAGGCGTGTTGCGTTTTGCAGGGAAAGGGGTGTTTTGTGAAAGGCTGCCCAGTTTAGACAGGAACATCGCCGAGTCTTGTTTCGATGAAGCGGACCGGCGAGGAAGGCCGCTCGTGTGCGGCTTTTACAAGTATGTCTCCTGCCCTGTTTTCCATTTCCAGAAGCCCATGTGTGCCGTGGCTCAGAGTGAACGTCTGCCTTGTGTTTGCTGTAGACGCTTTGACCCAGCCCTGCAGTACTTATACCAGCGAGCGAATGAGAACGTCTGCCTTGTGTTTGCTGTAGACGCTTTGACCC
>JABFDZ020000109.1:4269614-4280284 GCA_019775955.2 Pollimyrus isidori
CTCCCAGAGCTGGACATTTCGGAAAGTAAAAATCCAGACCGACATTCTGTTTCATCCAACCGATTGAGTTGTATGTGACTGAGACTCTTTACCTTCTGGGAGCACCACTGAGGCACCACTGGAGAGGTCTGGCTTTCTGGGGATGGTCTGCACTGCACTGTACGGTCAGCTGTAGCAGGAGAATGAAGTGATAGGAGGTTTCTGCCTCCATGCACCTCCTGACTGCACCAAAATGCGAGCACTGAGCCTGAGTGGCTGTGCTTCCTGAGCCAGGACCCGGGACCCCGGGCCAGCCCATGTTTTTGCTCTCTCCCAACTCCCAACACACCTGTACCAGGTACTAGGTGATCCTGATTGGCTTGGAGCAGGGAGGGAACAAAAACGTGGAGTGTCTACAGGCCCCAAGGGCTTTGTTTGTAAGCACTGCTTTAGCCTATAATGTTTGAAATAAGGGCCAATTGAAAAAAGTACCAAGGCACAAAGGAATGTAGACCTCCGCTTTGAATGCCATGCGTCCACACATGTAGACCTCCGCTTTGAATGCCATGCGTCCACACATGTAGACCTCCGCTTTGACTGCCATGCGTCCACGCACAGTCCATAGACCTCTGCTTTGAATGCCATGCGTCCACACACAGCCCGTGTGGAGCACCTGGACGCATGGACAGATAAGAAAGTCGCCATCCCATCACATCCCAGACATGGAAAATATAACGGAATATGACCTGATGGTTTGTAGTTTGTGTGCTGGAGCTTAAAGACACTTCCAAAGCAAGAAAGTGTATATGTGGCTCCGGTCTCTCAGATGATCGATCGGAAGGTCTGATAGAACTTTACCTGACGTCGTTTTCTGATGCCGTGACTGCAATGTCACCAGATCACATAGAGACTGATCCTCAAACCAGGCAGACAAAACATCAGACGGCTGTGTTAGACCCAAGAGTAGCTCTTGAGAAAGGTACTGCTTCAGTCTATATTTATATGTGGGTAAAACTATAAGTCGCTTTGAATAAAATCAATCAATCATTCAATCAATATTTATTGACTTAGCATATTGTGTACACAAGTCTACTGTAGTTCAAAGTGCTGTATTGAAGGGGAGGAGGAAAAGAATTTCAATAAAAGTATAATCAAGTACTTAGCCAGCAAATGTACGGTCAAAATGTCAGAGTACAGCTTTACCTTTCCACTGAGTTTTTTTTTTAACATTGCTGAAACTTGACAGAGGAAAGAATGCGATAAGTCTCTCAATTCAAGATGATCAAAGACTATTCTCGCCCACATTTTACGTTTTTCTTCGGGAGTTTCCAAAAGAAGGCAGAGAAATTATGCCAGCGAAACACGGACAAGTGGGTACGAAGAACGCGGCGAGAAAGCTGTGCGTGGTGCGGTGGGGGGGCTGAGCGGATATCGGCATGACGGCAAGTCCCGACACAGCGCCGGCAGGGGGACGCTGCGGTGCGCCTCCACCGAAACGCTCCCGCACAATGGCGAGCGGGGGGCGTTAAACAGGCACCCCCGAAACTTCGCCCTCCAGCTAATTTCATTGCTCTTCATGCCAAGCATATATTTACACACAGACACACACACACACAGAATGCGCCAAGAGCTTCAGTTACAAAGCTTTCCATCAGCTGAGACGTAAAGATTTTAAACATGGTGTGATTGCTGGTGCCTGATGTGGTTGTTCCAGCATCTCAGAAACATTCAACCTTCTGGGATTTTCATGTAATACAGACTTGAACTTGTACAGTGATTTTATGGCTGAAAATACCCTGTTATTGACAGACATCAGCGGAGAATCACCACACCCCACAAGCTAACAGTACATCAGTGGTACGGAGAAAGGGCTTCCCTGAATTAAAAAGGGGGTCCTGCATGGGCGTCGTCACCATTAAATCTCACATTTCACAACTATTTGTTTGTTTGGAACCCCCCCACCACCACCCACACCCATATTTAACATAAAATGTTAGTTTTATGCCAGTGTGTCCCCCGCACATTCAAAATGCTTCTGACGCCACCGGGGTCCTACCTGATACTATCAACGGTATCCCGGAGTCTACGAGCGCAAGGCAGGAGAGAACCCGGGATGGGGCGCCAACCCATCGCAGGGCACAATTACACACCAATCTCTCACACATGCGCACCTGTGGGAAATTTGGTAACTCCAATTAACCCCAGCATTTTTTGGACTGTGGTTGGAAACCGGAGTACCCAGAGGAACCCCCACGACGACACTACCTGTCCCTCCCTATTCAGAGTAACCCCCCTTTTTAATATGTATATATAGTATGTGATGCATGTTTTATCCTAATCATAATAAAACCTGATGAAAGTTGGCACGGTAAAGTTGAGTGTTTTACATTGTGTGTTTACTGTGTATATTATAATACTGGGAAAGATAATTGGATTAGAAAAAAATGTGTTAAAATGTCGCCATCTGCTGATCGAGGTGTGAAGTACAGCGACCGAGACGAGGCGAAATTAATTGGACGTGTGCGTATCTTTGTTAATGGACTTATTTATCCCCTTTGTTATGAACGTTTTTGAAAAAACGATGTCCTGTACACAACACCCGCTAGTTTAATCATTATTTCATGACGTCCTTTTTGTTTTAAATCCAATACAAAGAAAGTTAATGTAATGCATTCCATTACCATCTATCCATTTCCTGCAAACTCTTCACGGTCACCGGCGGTCCAGAGCCTATGCTGGAGGCTATGAATGCAAGGCAGGGAATAGGCCAGGATGAGGCGCCAACCAATCGCAGGGCACACTCACACCCCTATGGGCAATTTGGGAACTACAATTAACTTTGGCTTGCTTTTGGGCTGTGGGGGGAATCCGGAGGCGGGACATGCAAACTCCACACTCACGGAACCTTGGTGGAGACTCGAACCCAGGTCATCGAAATATGAGGCGACAGTGTCAACCACCCAAGGAGTTTGCCGATTATGTATAAATGGGATGGTAAAAAAAAATCTTGCTTATACATTTCCCTCATGTTTAAATGTTGAATTTTTATATAATTAAAACATGTTACATGTGATGAACAAATGCCTTGTGATGGACTAGCATCCTGTCCAGGCTGCCTTGTGTTCTAAGCTGCTGCCATGCCAGGTTCCCATGGGACAGTGTCTTGGATAAGCAGTCGAAAGATAAATGGATAGAAATATCGATGAATGGATAGACGAAGGAAAAAAATCTTCCATCCATCCAATAATATATATTAATTCATTTATGAGCTTCAGTAAAAGTCGTGCTCTTTTCCAGTAGGTGAAACAGGTCAAAAACATAAAGAGTTATTCATACATACATAGAGAGCAGCCTCTGGGAAGGTTAAACTCCGAATGTCACCGATCAACAACTCACACAACTCTCATCAGTAGGTGATTAGCTACTCCTGGTAAAAATGTTGCTAAGATAAATTGAAACTGCAGAGGTGCCATGGCACACAGCTGGCTGGAGGAGCAGCGAGTGGCACCTGCTGAGGACCCACTGGCAACCTGCCCACTAGTCAATCTATCGAATGGCAAGAGGACCGTCTAGCTCATCCAATGAACAAGCCTGGTGCTCCGGTAAAAACACCCAAAGCATGCAAACACACACACACGCACACACACGCACTCACACACACGCACTGTCACACACACGCACTCACACACACATACACACTCACACACCTTTCCCACCTACCGTTCTGCAGCGCTGCGTTGGGTCACTAATGTACAACATGGTACCTGGCCCCCAGGAGCAGCCTGTCCGTGGCGACACGGGGCCCCGGCCTGGTCCAGGTCGGCAGGTGGTGCTCAGTGGAGCCTGTGAGGGGAGCCCAGGCAGGAGGAGCGGGTGGGGGGCGCCGGTGGCAGCGGCGGTGACGCTGGACAGGGCGGCAGAGGAGCCAGGGCGCAGGAGGGGGGATGCACAGGGCTACCTCCCCTATTTCAACTTCCCCCATCTCCCCTGGCCCTCGTGCCTGGCTTGCCTCTAACAACAAATCTGGGACCACCCCCTTTTTTTCTCATGACTATTCATTAACTCACCAGGCAGGCCCAGGCTTGTTCACTGATGTATTGGACTATACCAACTTCAAAAAAAGGGGGTCACAGATAAATAACTTGGATTTTTAGACCAACCATTGCAGACTTGGATTACAATGAACCAACCATACTCATGAAATCAGTTCCTTAAGTAAAAGTTTTTCGTTGCCTATTCTTTTATGAAGCTAGCATTAGCATGAGAAACATTTGGCATTTTTTTGTAAAAAAAAAACACACTAAGGTAAGAAACATAGAAAAACATTCCTGGACGGCAAACTGCCACAGTTTGTGTGATAAAGTCGTATCAGGGAGCCCCATTTTAGTTATTTCACACTCCTGTCTCAGTGCTTGCAGTAGCAATTATGTAATTATACAACGATCCAGATTGCAGTTTCAAGCTCACTGCCATGCTGCTGATTAAAATGGCACCGTCCTGTGTGATGACTGATTACACCAGAACAGAGCAGAGCCAAATATCACTGACTCTCTCACTCATCTACACACACACACACACGCGCACACACGCACACACGCACACGCGCGCACACACACACACGCGCGCACACACACACACGCACACACACACACACACACACACACATGCACACACAGACACACGCACGCACACATGCACGCACACACACACACACACACACTCACACACACGCACACATGCACGCACACACACGCACACACTCACACACACGCACACACACGCACACACACACACACACACATGCACGCACACACACACACGCGCACACACGCACACACTCACGCACACACACACACGCGCACACACGCACGCACACACAGACACACGCACGCACTCACACACTCACACACACACACACGCACGCACACACTCACACACACACACACGCACTCACACACCAGGTGAAGTAACACCCAAGGGGGGTTACTGGGATTCTAATTGAAACAGCACAATGTGCTCAAAGTAAATCTAGAGTTCCATTCATTGGCATTGCTGGTTAAAAAAAAACCCTACTAATGTTACCTTTCAAAGACACAAATCAGCCATCCTCACTTTATTTGGAAAACCAGCCAATGATGAAACAATTCAAAGCTAATGGGTGATGTTAGCTCCTGTTAACAGGCTGGATTCCCCATGGACTTTAGGGCCTCCGGTTGCCGTGTTCCGGACTCGTGGGCCAGGGGGGGAACGGTAAGAGCCCCCTGACAGGTGCCGCCGTTTACAGGCGCACGGCGCACTTTGCAAACGACTCCAGATGGCCAGCAGCGGGCCTTAGCGGACATCGCCGGAGAGTCACCACACCCCTCAGGGTGGCGGGCTTGGCTTGGCTGCTAATTAGCGCAGCAACCTACCACCTAATCCGTCTGCCCCGGTGCACAGGGAGGGAAAATGCTCAGGAAGGGAGGGAAACTGAGGGGGAGCCATTGGACGTTGGAGGGAAGCCGCTCACTGCCAGTGCATTATTGGAAATACGATGCGAATGTAACCCATGCTGTCTTTGTTCTTCCACACACCACTGAGTATTAAGTTATGCAGCTTTATCGCTAAAGTATAATGGCTATTGAGCAGAGACATGTGCAACCGATCGCAGGGATGTCAGCTCTTGTACAGCACTTTGGTCAGTGTAAACTGTGTAAATATGTGCTTTAAAAATAAATTTTACTTACTTACTTACTTACTCTACTGTTAGAGCTCTTTGAATATCACAACTGCTCTTGCTCCATACTTTTTAAAATCTCATTTACATGGAACATATTTATGTCCATATAAAGACTACGAACAATTGCTAAATTTGTCTCGAAAGTGTAGAGAAATTTGTCAGGAAAACATTACATGTATTGGTTTGCATTTTTCAGGAAAAACGGTTAAGATGCCAATAAAACGATAAAAGTCATAACACTGTACTCGATGGGGTACGAATAACATAGTACTATTCTATTACTTATGTATTAATTAACCACAAACTAACTCTTACTTACTTATTGATCTCATGTTAATTTATCATTAATCAGTCATGATGCATCTTTTACCCAAAGCATTTCTCGCTATATCTATTAATTCTGTAAACCTTTATGAACTACAGAATGAATGACAAGTGAAATACTGATCATGTGTTTGTTCATCATTAATTAATCATGATGCATATTTCATCTCAAGCGGTGACTATAATTCTTCATGATCTCTTTGTGATAGTAACTGCGTCATTACTGAGTATCAAGTACTTGTGTTAAAAGTGACAGTAAGACTTTTAGTGAAATGTTCACAAGTACGCCGCACAGTACCGCCGATTCACACTCGCTAACACGCTGCCACGGCTCGCACCGCCGCAGATCTCGAGAGCTCGGTGATTATCTGTGAGCCCGGAGATCGTCCCCTTACCAAGACGCTCTCGTTCATGTCCCGCATGTGGAAGACGTCCATGCAGACCTCGGCGCGGCTCGGGGGGGTGACACTGGCGGGGCCCTGATTGCCGGGGTGGCCGTTGGGGGGGAGTTCGAAGTACGTGCTGTCCGGCTCCCTGGAAGGGGTAACGCACAGATGCCTGAGCCATTTCAGCGGCAAAACGGAGCGTCCAGATCAGTGTGGAGAGCATGCGGGGCCCCTACTCCCAGGGCCGGAGGGGTTAAGATATGGACAGGGATAGTGGATAGCAGGATAACAGTATACCTGTGCAGTACAGCGTGGATAAATGCATAATTAATGCATGAAATAGATAGTGATACCTTCCTAAAACAAAGAAATATTTATACATCATAGAGACTCATAGAACCACACAACATAACACAGGTATTGACAGTGAATCACAAAGAGTTTATGGAATAGACTAGAGTGTTATCTTGGCTACCTTGCATTCCACATACTGTACTATATACATTCTACATATTGCACTGTAAGTTGGATGCTTCACTGTCAGATGTTTGAAAACTGTTCTAGTTCCTTCAGAGAAACGACATCTCATGGTAGCTATGTTGGGCTTGGTACATTAAAAAAGGATGGGCGATCTTATCAAGAAAGGGTCGCTGTGTATGCAGGTTTTTGCTGCAACTCCCTAATTATATTACTAATTAGAGGACTAATTGGCTGAAGAGTCCTCACACTTGGGTTTGAACAACTGACATAAAGGCTTAGACACTGGCCCTTTAAGGATAAGATTGTCTACCCTTGTCCTATATGGTGAGATGACAATAAAAAATCTAGAATCTTGAATTCTGTGTGATACATAAGATATCCTGTAACCATATATACCGTGTGCACTATATTTGAACACACATGGGTCTCTGTGCTAGGAAGCCCAGCCCTTAAGCTCTGAGTGTCCTGACAAATGCGACGATGACATGCATTACTGATGGCTTTACTCCCCAAAACGCAGACGTTTTTTCCAAAACACACTCAGTGTACACCTGACTTGTTCCTTCCATGATTTACCAAAAACGTGTGCGTATGTAGTGCTGTGATCCCCAACACAGTGTAGAGTGTGGGGTGCGTTGTGGGGGGGAGGGACGAGGCTGAGGGGGTGGGCAGGTGCTCACAGTGTGCTCCACAGATGCTCGAAGGTCGTCCCCTCGTCAGCGGCTGTGGACTGGGACATCTTTGCTGACGGGTAATCCACCGAGGGGCAGATCACTCTGCGGATGGTAAAGGAGCCATCATCATCATCATCATCATCGTCATCATCTTCATTATCATCATCATCATCATCATCATCATCATCATCGTCATCATCTTCATTATCATCATCATCATCATCATCATCATCATCATCATCATCATCATCTTCATCATCGTCGTCATCATCATCATCATTGTCATCATTATCATCATCATCATCATCATCATTGTCATCATCTTCATTATCATCATCATCATCTTCATCATCATCGTCATCATCATCATCTTCATTATCATCATCATCTTCGTCGTCATCATCATCATCATCATCTTCTTCATCATCATCATCATCATCATCATCTGCAGGCACCTGACTGAGCCCGGAAACATCACTGTGCGGAGAGGCACTCTGATACAGAACATTTCTGCACCACGCACATTATCCGAATATACAGAGACTTTTGGTCCAGATCCTAGGATGAGCTCTGCTACGGCACCTTTGAACAGGATATATGGGTCTGGATTGAATCACTAAGTAAATAAGAACACTAACAAAAACGATAAAAACAACAATAATGACAGCAGCCATCATAATAGCTGAGGGTGCCCATCTGGTCTCGAGCATGGGCTCTCCCGCTTCCTCTGGGCAGATCTCTGGGTGCCGTTCTGTGGCCATGCATGAGACGCTGGCGCTGCCACGGCTGGCGTGCCCAGACCTGCCTGGTGTGGGCCCCTGGGGAAGCGGGCTCCCGGCTCCAAGCAGAGCCTCCATCCCACACGCCACACATTACTAGCAACCCAACTGCCAGCCCCCCCGACCACTGCAGCCTCACTCTGGGGAAAGCGGCTTATACACTTAGCACTACTCAGCAGCTGCAGGGTACTGTGGACACCGTACAGCAGGAAGGGTCTCCAGATGACGGATCGATGTAGAATGATTATCCCCTTCATCTGATTTCAACTTTGGTTACATTATGTAGTTCAGCTTTTAAAAAGTCTTAGCATTTTAGTATAAAGGGCTCCCTCTTGTGGTTATTTGTATAAATGCCGCTTTTTGATGTTCATCCAACCACCCATTTTCCATAAACACTTATCCTATGCAGGACCACGATGGTGAGCCTTTTTCCAGAAAGAGTTCACCACGCCAGATGATCGCGAGAATCTCACACTAATGGTGATTTAGAGACACCAGCAATAACCACATCAGGTCTGAGGCTGTATATAAGAACATAAGAGATTTACGAACAAGAGTAGGCCATGTAGCACCGACCGAAGCATTAAAATAGAGACAAATCATTTAACCGTCAACTGTTTAAACAAAAACATACTTAGAATTAACTTTAAACCCATAGGTTTCTGGATGTTTATAACACAAATACATAAAGCTATGACAAACTTGCGGGTGGCACAGTGGTGAACACTGTTGCCTCACACCTGTGGGACCTGAGATTGAGTCTCTGCTAAGGCTCTGTGTGTGTGAGGTCTGCATGTTCTCCCTGTGTCATATCAAGGGGATTCCTCTAGGAACTGTGGTGCAATAAAAGCCACGGCCTTCTACTAGATACAGTAGATGGATTGATAGATGCATAAAATACCAGTGGTGCCTATAGTCAACAAACATACAATAACCCAACACTTGCTATTCAAAACTTAGTATTCAATACCATGAGGAAAATCAGTGATACGGTTGTTCTAAACATTATGCTCTAAACACTGATTATAAATGTTTGGGCTATTATTCTGTAATGTTCCCGCCTGCGCCCATTGTTCCCGGGATAGGCTCAGGTCCCCCCCGCGACCCCAGCTGGGATTGAGTGGTTTCAGAAAACGGAATCTGTTATGTTATTGTTCTCATAATAAACAGTTACAGTTCAGCATAAAATGCACATTCTTACAACACGATTTGTAATGGTTTACCAGAGCTGATACGGTTTAAGTACAACATGAGGCAGAGACCCTCAACCTCCTTATCACATGTTAGCTCATCTGACCATTACACTCCACCTTGTAAAGGGCCAAAGGAAGTGAGAGGACATGACCTTTGACCTCTGACCGTCGCACAAGGACTTGACTGTGCTATACAGAGGGTCAAAGAGTCAAAGTATATATATATATAAGCATATTTTCTGGATATAAAGAATTTCTTAATATCCAACTTCACAGAATATCTGAATATCTGAAATGTTACAAACACCACACACACACACACACGTGCACACACACGTACATAGAGAGCCTAAACTGAATTCTTTATAAGAAAAAATATTGATCACTTATGTAAATGCAAAACCAATCATCTGAGATTCTGAAGCATTTCTATTGGCTCGTGACGGCGCCCCGCCCCTCAGTGGGATCTCAGCCGCCCCTTTCCTGCGATGGGAGGCGGTGGGGAGAGTGGTCCAGGCTAGGGTTTGGGTGACTGGCTGTGTTGCTATGACAAATATCAACCAATTCAGGGCCCACAGGTTACTGATTTAACAATACGCAACTAGCCCTTGATAATTTAAATACCCTTCTAAGGCTACTTAGAGGGTCACCTAGACGGCATGGAGAGATGAACGAGAGGTGCGAGGGGGCGGGTCCTATTGGCTCTTGTTTTTAGTTACTTAGTAAATGTTTTTTTTTTTGGTTTTATGTGGTTTTGTTAGCTCATGTGTCTGATGTTTTCATGCAAAGCACCTTACAGCAGAGAGAAGGATTATAATTTGTTTGTGCGCCTCTAGAGTCCTCAGTCTTTGCATTTTATGGACCATTTTCCACTTTTTGAGCCGGAGGAGCCCCTGCCTGGGTTCCCCGTTCCCAGTAAACGTGTCGTACCCTGAAACATAACTACACCTTCTACACAGAGCCTAACTACTCTCATGCCTAATGAAGTGCTTTAGAATTAACTTTTGCCTTTATAATAATAATAATCAATCCTTTATTGATCCCCGTGGGGAAATTGTTTTTTTACGCCTCCCTCAACTTGGTCTTTGTAGACCAAGTTGTCCGCGAAGGGCAGCCACCCGTAGCAGCGCCCAGGG
>JABFDZ020000109.1:4431700-4442425 GCA_019775955.2 Pollimyrus isidori
TGGCTTTCCTTGAAACCCCGCTACTCTGCTGTTCCCATAATGTGCTTAAGCCAACATGGCGACCCATGGCTTTCGCACTGGCCCTTCCCTGTCTGTCTATGTTCCGTGGTGGCAGGGGTGATGTAGCGCCACCTAGGGGTCCTCAGGGTGATGTAGCGCCACCTAGGGGTCCTCGGGGAGCCCCGCGATAGTTGTCGGAGGCTGGCCTCTGTCACTGTCTGCGACAGGAGGGAACAAGCCTGGACAGTTCTCTGTTATGACTGGACGCAGCTGCTCCTAACATGACCGCAACTCAAGTGAACCACTCCCCGCGTGAAGGAAAAAGAAACAGGCCATCAAATAATAAATCCCTGGTCCCTGCTTGGCCTCTGCCATAGCGGATCGCAGCAGTACGGCGACTGACATTGGGAGAATAGCTAACAAGGAGACTCACATGTGTTTTGAGTGAAACGTGAGCCTGACGTGGGCGGGAGGATACTCTGGGGCTGTCTGGGGTGGGGGCACCATCTGAGGATGAGCCCCATTGACAGCAGCCCCCCAAACGTGTGTGAGGGTGGATGGGGGGGGGCAGACAGGAGGGACCTCTCTGTAGGCCAGCGTCACGCTAACCAACCGCAATGCACCCCTGTCACTGTGGGGGGCTCTCCCCCACATAATGTGGCCATTGTGGGGGGGGGGGGGTAGGTCTGTCACTCTTACCCCAGAAGGGGCATCAGTACCGTCTGCACACAAGCCAGGGTGACTGTAAGGCAGAAACATCCATGACACGGGTCTTCTGGGGGTGGGGGGCACTTTCAGAAAGACATTTGCTGGCCAGATTTTGTTGCCCAGTACTTTATGACAGCCCCCCCCTCCATTTATGCGAAATGCTCATTGCTTGTGAACGAGATTAACTGTGATGTGTAATCACATATAAATATGTAAGGCAATATAGATGCAGACTCTATGGAACCTGCATGCCGTCAGTATCTGGCTTCTCATTCGACCCTTTTGTACTGGAGATGAGGGGGAAGGGCAGGGTGGCCCCCCCACGGACGTTATGGTGAAGGGAAACCGAATGGTTGGAGACCACAGACTGCAGGAGAGAGAGAGGGAGGGAGAGAGCGAGGGAGGTGCAGTCCTCTGGCAGCCATATCGTGTGGCGTGACCAAACGGCCACGGAGAAGCCAGTATCTGCGGCGATCGGGGGCCGCAAGAATCCCGAGGAACCCGACGTCCTGAAATCCCGGGTTCAAAGGGCCAAAGCCAATCAGGTTATGAGATGCAAATGGAGGGGGGGCACAGCTCCCACACACCGAAATCAGGAGCAAATCACCAGCAGTTCTGCCTGCCTCTCCCAGGCTCACACACGCCGCCTCCGCCCTCATTCACCTAGAGTGGTTGCTCATAATGCTCCAGGCCTGCCGCGTTTTACCCAGAGTGCAGTGGGGCTTCACAGGGGGACTCGTCCACGTAAATAAGTTGCTTTTTTTTATTTATGTGATTTTATGTTGCTCTAAACTGGCATCTCTTCTGAAATGTTCCTGCCTTGTGTTTCCTGGGAAAGGCTCAGTTGTAGTGCTGTCTTAAATGAGTAGTTATGGAAGTATGGATGGATGGATGGATGGATTTATGGGTGGATGGATGGATGGGTGGATGGATGGATGGATGGGTGGATGGGTGGATGGATGGATGGATGGATGGATGGGTGGGTGGATGGGTGGGTGGATGGATGGATGGATGCCCCTTTTCCTTCTGCCCCACAGCCTACGCCGGCCCCCCATACCTCCCATCCGAAGGTGGCTTCCTTTATGGCAGCACTCTGCATCCCGCCGTACGGGCCGAACCTCTCGCCCAGCCCGATTCTGGCCTTGGCCCATATCCCGAGGCCTGCTCCGGGCACCGAGGACTCACGCAGCTCCAGCTCGCTGGGAATGGGAATGTCATCGGGAATGTAGACGGGCACCTCGTAGGGCGAGCCCTCCTTGGGCGTGGGGCCCTCGTCGTTGGGCAGAGGGGAGGGCGGTCCCACTGGAATGGGGGACATGATGCTCTCCTCCGTCTCCTCCTCTGCGCTCTCCCCGGCCGCGCGGCTGAGCTCTTTCTCGTAGATACTGTCTGCGGCATCGTTGTCGTCTGAGAGTAAGATACAAAGGGACACCGTTAGTCTCCGCCATCCTCACCACTGCCGCTGCCATCTTCATCACCAAGCATGACCATAATCCAATCGCCATTATACACCTTATGGCTGTGGTCGTCACGTGATGTCTCACCTTTCACAGCTTTCTAACCACATTTAAACAAACATTTTGACTTGTCTTCACCATACAGCTGGAAAAATCAGCCCGGTACACTGACAGTGTTGAGTTTGGCCCCGGCTCGGGGTGCTTTCCTGCAACGTCTGTGCTGAAATGAACCCATTTAAACAGCTGCTTTTTTTTCCATAAGCAATTAAGGCTAATTTTATCGGTTAAGGTTTCGACGGCGAAGCTCTTCCTGGCTCTAGATCCCTCAAAAGTTTAGATCCAAGTGTCATTAACCGGTGAGCGAGTGGCTGCCCTGATCATCGATGCCAACTTCCATCCTCGTGGGGACATGCAGAGCCATCGATATTCGCACGCCGAACCGCAAACATCATCGGGACGGACAAACGTTAAGTCCTCGTCCTCTACTTCCAGATCCTTTATTACGTCCACTTAAGAACCAAAACTGTTATTCTGGATACGGAAACTGAGCCTTCCTGAAAAGTGTGTCTCACCACTTTCCTCGTCTTCCAAAATGTTTCAACTTGTGATAATGACGGACTCCGCTGCCGCCTTGCCAGAAGGGCAGGCATTCTCTGTCCTATCGCCTTACAGATAATAGGGTAAAATGCACCAGTTATCTGGCAGTATTGCCTTTTCTCCCTGTGTTTTCGATTAGCCACTTGTGTTTATCGCCAGCTGCCAGTCTGTGGTAGACAGCCGTTTTCGCAGAATGGCCCTAAAGTAATAAGGCAGAGGAGTTTCGAACCCAGAACCACAAAGATTTATAGCCAGTGAGTCCCGAGAGACTCTGGCCAGTCTAATTGTGATAGCGAAATGATTTTCTTTATTTATTCATTTATTCTCCTTACTTTCAGAAGAGCCAGGATCCTTCGGTATATTTTAATGGCCATTTAGGCTAAAATAGTCCAGTAATCAACAGTCTAAAGGGAGGAAAATCTTCCTCTTAAAAATAACAGCGTATGAGTCTGCCTCTTACTGGGTCTGAAGAAGATGGCGAACATTCCGGACTGAAGCAAAACTCGTTTGAAAGAGGACTGAAGCATGCATGAGGCCAAGCGGCACCTAACTGGCACGGCTCGAGTCAGTGCCTCATGAGAGACAGCCTCCATTTCCAGAGAGGCCGCACAAAACATCTACTTCCATGTTGCCGGGACGACGGCCATGTCAGTACATCGGCGTATTTGGTGTAATTTGTCGACGTGCCACAGCAGTTTGCTATCCAAACACGGGGGTCAGCAATCAGAGTTAATTACACCAGGAGTGTTTCCAATCACTCCGCTGGTGCCCCCTGCCAGCCCCCCCCACAACACCACCACCCACCTCCACAAACCCAGCCAAGCACATAACTTTTATGACTTGAAAATGTTTTTGTCTGAAATGAAGGCTATTTACTTGTAAGCAAACTTAAAAAAAAAAAAAAGGTCCTTCCAGCGTCCCTGATCAACCCTCTCATGGTGATGGTAGGACTGGACCCCCTGTCCAGCCTCCTGATCCAGCCCCACGTCCTTCCCTGCCCAGAAGGATCCCAATCTACTAACCCAAAAAGTCACCACTTCCCGAGCCGATTGCACTTCACGTGAAGGAACCGGCCCAACACACATAACCTCGCGAGACGCTTCTTATCACGTGCATAAGCTCACACCAAATGTACGACATTTTAATATACAGCAGTACTATTCTTTTCCAGTAACTCTTCTGTGTGCGAGCTCAGAAAGAACGCAGACTGTTTGCTCTTGAATCGTCTAATTAACTGATTACCCGGTTTAATTAAGTAGCCCTCGATATAAATGTAAACAGTAATGACATGTGGCAGATTCTCCACAGCAGGGGCAGCTGAGCTGTCCGCGGAGATCCGGGAAAGGTATCACGTTAACCCTAAGCAGTAAAATAAAGCCTTTTTATAACCTATATAGCAGATCTTGCGTCATCCTGTGATTTTAAGGGAAAAGGAAAGTCTTGCCCATTTTTTTTAATGATTACGGTTTCATAGGAGTTCAGGCCTGCCAAGGAATTAACTTGGGAACACATGCGCCAGCGGTAGCTTCCCCGTTTCACAGATCAATTAAAGTTTTATAACGACTGCCTATCTGGTGCACTCCTCCAGAATCAAAAGTGATTTTGACCCTTTAAAATACTTTCCCCCCGTTTTTTGGCCCCGAAACCCTTGGCTACAGTTTCACCCACCAAAGCCTGGGCTCGGAAAATCTATTAAACGGTGTTAAGGGCCCTGGAGCAGAACAGGCTGATCACCGCACTGAAATTTGGTGCGAGAAAAAGGGAACATGTTTACAATCTCGATGTTAATGAGCAAGACATCATTTGGTGAGTGATCTCCGAAGCCGCGCGATGAGGTCGGACACATCGTCCTTCTTCTCGGTTGGTCATTTAAAAGGGCTCTGAGAACATAGCGATGGTTTGGCAGGGGGCTGGGATTCGCTCAACTGCAAAAAAAAGAGTTTTAAGATGCAGAAAATAAAATAAAGCAAAAAAAAAGTCAAAATAATTAGGAGGCCAGGAACGGGGAGGGTAAAATATGACATTCTGAGACAGAGAGGCTGTTTTGGCTTGGGGGTGTGGGGGCGGTGGTGGAGGGGAGTGATGTTAGCACTGTCCTGCAGGAGCTTAGCAAACTGACAGATAGTGACTTCCTTTCCAGGAAGATGGATTCTCCGTCTCTCCTTCACAGGGAACTATGTATCCTGATTACATCAGGGGTCAATCATTAATTCGCACCTTTGGGGTCTGTGCACCCTTCACCACCCCCCCAAAAAAAAAAAATCCCGTGGTTGACAATGAGTCACTTGTTCAAGTTTGTTATTCCTGTGGAAAGTACCGTGCAGCCGGGGGTGTCGCCATGACGCCACGCCGTCAGATCCCTTCGATAAATTGTAGACTTGCGATTTAAATGGGGGCCCCTGTTATTCAAGACTGCGGTGGGTGACAAAGGATGCCCCCACCCCTGTCTGCATGAAGTGCGTCTCCTCGTCTCCATTCCTCCTTCTCCTTCTACACGGGGTTGTTCTTCGGCCCTCCATGCTAGGTTGAAGGTTAGAAGTTGTCTCAACTTCATTTTTACCCATAATGCCCCCTCTGCCCCCCCCAGTCAGGACTCTGACTTCTCTGTCACATGTTCTCCATTGGCTGCTGCAGCCAGTCGGCTGGTTATCAATATTATCATCTACAATATTATTTTTCTGTGTTTATGCGTTTTTTTTTTTTTGGCCGAAGACATTTTTAAAATATTTTATCAGTTTACACAGCTGGATTTTTACTGAACCTATGAGGTTAAGTATCTTTCTCTTGGGTACAACAGAAACCTTAAACCTAAACCGATAAGTTCAGTTCCATTTAACCCTTACGCTGCCAGCTTAGTCAAAAAACACAGCAAAGATCTCAGCTGGTTAATCGATAAACTCAATGTAATTAATGCTGTGATTCTGATACGTGAGATATGCAACATGTGAGTGAAGATGGAGCTTGCATTTGGCTCAAAACTCTTTTTTAAGCTCGTTTTATCCAAACAACATGCATTTTTTGGAGAAAGCAGAGTGGGACAGAGTCCCCGGAGTGACTATGGTTGGGGGCTCCGCCCAAAATGCCCAAAAGCATCCTGTTACAGAGCTGCCTCCATAGCTGCCCGGTCATGCACACTGTAAAGCCCGACCTGTGGGCCTCACCACACCACACACCCGAAAGGGACGGTCACCCGCCTACTGGGCCTCTCCAGCGGCCCCTACTGACAGACCTCCTGTTCCATCAGCAACTGCAGCCACACACTCGCTGCTCAAACAATATCCCCCCCACCCGCCCGCCACACCCTGGCAGAGGGACCAAAGCAGAAGAGGAACATATAGAATTAAACACAATTTATCATGTGCATCCCCCCACCCCCAGATAAAAATGTATCCAGGGAGACACACCAGAAAGAAATGCAATATTTCCCCATCCAAATACGGGGACTGTAACTGTTGCCAGGGGGATGGGGGGGTGACATCTGAAAAATGAGAGGGAGGTTGTGGAGGACTTTTGATGTGGGACAGACGAGAGGGTCCAGACAGCCAGTGCAGTGGCAGAGACAGAGCCCACGCCTCCAATAATCCCTCAATGTGGTGCCCCTTAGGGAGTTATGGGCGTCATTAGAGGCACAGAGGATAGACCTACCTACCACTAGAGGCACAGATGATCGACCTACCTACTATTGGAGGCAGAGGATAGACCTACCTACCATTAGAGGCACAGATGATAGACCTACCTACAATTAGAGGCACAGAGGATAGACCTACCTACCATCAGAGGCACACAGGATAGACCTACCTACCATTAGAGGCACACAGGGCAGACCTACCTACCATTAGAGGCACACAGGGCAGACCTACCTACCATTAGAGGCATACAGGATAGACCTACCTGTTACCCTCTAATCAGGTCTTTGATGGTTTTTTATCTGAACTACGGCACCAATCTGGCTTGGTTTATAAGAAAGAGGCTGTTAACTGAAGCTAAAATCAAAAGAGCTCAAATAAGGCAGGGCTGTGTGGGGCGGGGGGGTGGAGTGCCGTGTCCACTTTTCCATCACGGTGGATCGTTAGCGCTGATGTAAGGAAGTTGGGGGGGCGGTCAGGATGAACAACTACAATACCCAGTGAGCTTTCCAGAAACATGCTCAGTTTCCCCCAGTAAAACCAGTGGGGGGCATTCCAGCTCACGCCACCGCGGCCTCACCCAGGCGGGCGGGCGGGCAGCACCGGCGTTGGGCCAGATTAAACCATGGGTCACTTCCATGCACGTAAAAAGAACCTTCCACTAACTCAGCGCTATTAAACCCCCCTGCCTGCATTTCCCCCAAGGCTGTGGGGCCCAGCACATGCCGAAAGGCACCCGCCATCCCCCCCACCCCCCCCGTCAGCCCTCTCCCGTCTCCTAACTCCCCAATTCTCTTCTCCTCTCCTCCTCTCTCAAACGCATTTCTCCTTCTCTCTATCTTTCATCACGTCCAATGCCATCCCTTTTTGGGGCAGCGGGGTCAGACCATCCCTGCAGCGACTGGGGGTTCATGGCCTTGGCCAAGGGCCACAGAACCATGGAGGCAGAACCTGGGATTCGATGCCAGGCGCAGCTTTAGGTGGCACTACCCACAAAACAATACGGGTAAAATTCCATCTTTCTCATCCTTTCACTCGTTTGTCCCGCATCAAGTCTCCTGCTCTCTATCATTCTTGTCCTCTCTCACTCCTCACCTTTCTCTCCTCTCTTGCTGTACCTCCCGCTCTCTCTCCCTCTCATTCTCTCCCACACTCCCCCCCCCCCTTCCTCTGTGCCAGTTCAGATCCTGCTGCCCAGTTATTTCAGAGGGGATCCTCTCCTGAAAAAGACTCTTCATCTGAAAACTAGAGCACTTCTCCGTGCCTCGACGGAGTGAGATACGGGAGAAGGGATACAGATCGAAGGAAGCCGCGTAAATCTTACGGAGCAGGAATTTGATTTGCGCAAACATCGATTTCACACGCCATCATTTCCTGCACATTTCACAGGTGGTAAGTGGCTAGGATATTAACCGTTAACAGAACATGCGGACAATGTAGGCAGCTCAAGGCAGCAGTCCTCAGGGGCCCAGATGAGCACCCTGCAGGTGGGGGTTTATGCCCCAACCCACCATAGCACCAGGGTCCCGGTGCAGGGTCCTATTCGTGATTAATGCCGGCCCTGTAAAGAGCTGTAAGGAGGCCTCACCCTAATTACCAGCTAATTGCTAAGCTGCTGCATTTGTCCTGGGCAACTTGAAGATCCTCACACTAGTCTGGTGGGACGTCTCACCGGCAAGCTTTTGGGTTAAGTGCTTTGCTCTAGGACACAATAGCAGAGCCCCTTCTGGGACATGAACCAGCAGGCTTTAGGGTATAAGTGCATCTTTAGCCATTATGCTATCGAGGCCCGAAAGGCTCATGTTCAGGAACGGTGTCCTTATCTTGTACGAAGAAGGAGAAATTCTACGTGAAAAATCTAAGTATCAGTATCTATTTCTGATGTTTCTCATACAAAAGGTGCTGAATCGAAGGGGGGGGCGGTTTAACTACCCCCACCCTCCTCCCTGCCCTGGAGCTGCCACATCTGTGTTGCTGCTACCCCCCCCCCCCCCTCCCCTGAGGCCCCGGGGGTGCTCGCCTGGCCCACATAGACATTTATTAACACGGCAGATTAATAGCACCAGGGAAAAGACATTTTCGCAAGCATGATAAATATTAATAATAATCAATAGTAACTTACATTTGCTAAATTGAGTTACAAACATCACCCAAGAGACACAGATATGGGGAGGGGGTGAGACCCCCTGGTTCCCCACAGCAGGAATAAGCCCAGCCCCCACACCCCCCAGATTAAACGGAAACAGGACGGGAGGTGAGGATGCTGACTGCCTCTGTTATTATTATTGCAATCAATCTAGGCTGCTGAATCTCCTCTTAAACATACACTTTTAATTTGATATCTAAAGACTCCTTGCAGCATAATTCACATAAAACTGTCATAATGGAGTAGGACACCTGAACGTTTGCTTAGCTATTATTGGTATTATTGACCACCTGACTTGCTCTTTAAGAGGGCCTGGTGCAAGGTCACATGACAGCCGCCCCGTACCCATAGCTGTGGCCCAGGGCATGCTGGGACGGTGCTGACATTTTCGCCTAAGTCTGACTGCTGTCAAAGAGTCCACCTTTGTTCTGCAGAGGACCCTCAACCCTGGAAACGGCTCTCGCTCCATTCCCTCCCCTCAGACGATCTTTTCCATTCGCCCCCACCCCTCTCTGTTTCCCACCCGGCTTTTAAGGGTCCCACCAAAGGCGGCGCTCCACGCCGGAGACGCTAACGATCGCCGTTATTCAGTTCGCGATTTCAGTTCGCGTTACGTCACCGCCGAGGCACCGGTGCAGAAACCGCTGCGTCCACGTTTCCACGGCGCCTCCAGCGAATGACACGTCTCGCGTAAAACCGGCACAAGGCGCCTCTATTAGCACATTACGGTGACGGCCGTCCGCGGCCAATCACACGCTGCCGATTGTGGGACCGGGTCGAGTCGCAGCCGCTCGTCCGCGCGCGACTTCATTTAGCGCCCCGCTGGGAATCGAGGGAAAGGTGTGCAGGCAGGAAGGGGAAAAAAACGCATTAATTTTTATTAACACAGAGAGCGCTTCGTTCCCTGCAACAATGTCTGACTCGTGGAAATGATTTTCACCTCTGCCATAGGGTGCACTCTCCACACATATATCACCCGATTACTCCCAGACTGGCCCCAGTCTCAGTCATTAGCCACTGAATTAACGGCAATCCACGCTGCCATTAATCACGCTGACAAAAGTGTTAGCGCCACCGCTGACCCGCCCGGGCACCAGGGGACAACCCGGCAGAGAACGGGAGCGGGAGAGGAGGGGAGAGGAGCCGAGGAGGAAGGAGGGGGCGTGCGGGAGGAAGAGGAAGATGAAGATGGGTGAATGGGGACTGGGGAGCCTGATGGAGGGAGCAGGAGGCACGGAATGAAAGTGAAGTGAAGAGGAGAGCACAGATGGAGAGGTGGGGAAAGTCAGGGGCGGAGAAGGAGAAAGCTGCTGTCATGGGAAGAGGGGTACAGGACATCAATGGAAGGCTATTAAAATGGCGACGTATAGGTGCACGTAGGTCTAGTTATGCTAAACTTGAAGTATTTGTTATTAAATTGTCGGTAGAGAAGGGCTGTGAATAGACAGCCCATGAGATCATTTGTAAGCCCCAGGATTGGAGTTTAGCATGGTGGCCAATCAGGGTTCTTATGTTCTGTAAGTATCAGTGGGGAATTGGGGGTCTGGTTTGGTGCGACTGGAGTGTAAATCAGGGACAAAATGTGCTTAAAAATGTGCTTAAAAGAGTCAGAGTCTATAAGTGTAAAATCAATATCGGGGAGAGAAATAATGAAAGGTTTGGAAGCCGCCCTGAGATCGGACATGAAAATGTGGGTTTGTGTCTGTACGGCCGTCACTGGGCCCCGGGCCCCTCAGCGGGCCCCTCCGTCTCAGCGGGCCCCTGATCTCACATATGCACACGGGCCACCACTCAGGTCAGGGTGGAAACAGATCAGCTGCAATCGCCTGATAATGAGCATAGTGCTTCGTCGAACCTGTGCTGGGGGCTCAGCTCTGGGGGCCACGGGGGCCACAGAGCTGCAGGAAAAATGGGCCCCCCGTGGCTGTGAGATTTCAAAGCCAAAGGGAGTTATGGCTCCAGATGGCCAAAGCGGGCCAGGTAGTGGCGAGCCTTCGAGCAATTCGGCTGCAGACCTGTCTGTCTGTAGTCAGGGGCCGGGTAGCAGGGCGCTCTAGGAACCAGAGGCCACCAGTACAAGTGTTCTAGGAACCAGAGGCCACCAGTACAAGTGTTCTAGGAACCAGAGGCCACCAGTACAAGTGTTCTAGGAACCAGAGGCCACCAGTACAAGTGCTCTAGGAACCAGAGG
>JABFDZ020000109.1:4478726-4499379 GCA_019775955.2 Pollimyrus isidori
CCACACACACACTAAGGGAACGAAAGTACCACACACACATAAAAGGAGTTAAAGAACAACACACACACTAAGGGAGCGAAAGAACCGCACACACACTAAGGGAGCGAAAGAACCGCACACACACTAAGGGAGCGAAAGTACCACACACACACTAAGGGAGCGAAAGAACCTCACACACACACTCTCGGGTTCATTTTAAAGACATAAAGTTGTGTTGGAAATCCAACCACAATAAATAAGCTAATTACACGGCAGCAGGATGCAACCTCAAAACATTGGTAAAACAGGCCTCTCTTTCTTTTCAGAATTTAAAAACGATGGAGGTCAAGTGTGGACAAAAATATATACATGCTTTCCAAAAGTGGCCGGGGAGCAGAGCCAGTCAAGTATGGCAGAGTGAAATATGAAATTCAGAGGTCCCGGTAGTTCAGCTTCAGCTGTGTTAAGTGCTGCAAAGAATGCTTCTATATATACATTCTGCATGAACATATTTTCTTATTAAAATGAAGAGTGAAAAGGACTGAGCATGCTTAGCGTGTTATTAGCTGGTTGGGTCATTAAATCCAAAACGGACAGCGAGGGTCTCAAACCTGCGCAGATGGTACACCTCCACATGCAACATTTCTGCTTGAAATGGGAAAGCTGTCCCACACTGGTTATTAAAAGCAAAACAAACAAAAGCGACAAAGAGTCAATACAAAACAGAAAACATCCCCGGACGCATAAAAGCTGTGGTATTTTCTTAAAAAGGGTCAGAACCTATTTTGATTATGATTAAACAATACTGGAGTGTATTGTGTGTCTCATATCTTGTAACTTGTGAGTGTCGTTCTGACGGTGAGGGGACAGTGTGTGTTCTACACCAGGTGACACTCTGTCAGCGTAACGCACGCTTCTCTCAGGAAGTCTGTCCGCCCAGGGCTCCCAAACCCAAATCTTCGGCCAATTAAAGGTTCATTTCTGCATGGTTTGCTCTCCCGGCTGCCCCCCCCCACTCCCGTTTGGCTCCCCCCCGTGTTCGGCTCCCCCGAGCTCAGGAGCCAGGCAAGGCACCCCGCCGCCCAAGCGCGCAGGAAGGGGGCGCCATGAGCGGGCAGGAAGGGAGCGCCGTGAGCGGGCAGGACAGCCCAGCCTGAAGGTGGCCCCAGGGATGACAGAATGCCATTTGTTGCTCGTCACTCGGCAGGGCCGGGGTGGTGGGGGGGGGTGGGGGGGCACCGCCACGCTGAAAGCCCCATTCACGCCGCCTCTTGCCTGGGATGTTTTTGCAATTCAATATTTTCACACGCGGCCTTGTCCTTACCGGGGAGCCCAGCGCTGGCTGCAGGAAGCCCTGGATTCAGGAGCACAGAACTCACAGTACTAGATGAGAGTTAATAGCCCATCTTGAAATATTTTAGCAAAAGACTGAAACAATCCCCGTCCACACAAACACACGCGCACACACAGAGCCACACGCCGTCAGCCTGCTGCCCCAGCATCCCACGGTTACGCTACTCAGAGCTATCAGTTACCGAGACCTAACTAAAACCACAGCTTCTATAATAACTAACGACATCCAAACACAAAACAAAAAAAACAACAATAAAGAAAGGGGCACGTTTCTTTGCACTGTTTTTATTCTGTTGTCAAAAAATATATAGAGGAGCTGCATCAGGGACACTGAGACAAAATGCAAACGATATTGACCTGCGTTAAAAGTGTATGAGGCATAAAAACAGGTAATAGAACATGTAGATTCATATCAATGAGGATATTGTGAGATTAAGCTGTCTGAAGAATACTATTCAAAACAAAATCTACTTGTATTTTAGGGGGCTGTTCCTTTGATAGCAATGTAAAGTTGAATAAGACACTGAGATCCAGAGATTATAGCTTGAGATAAAGCTGGACTAGTCAGTGAACCCATTAAGAATCACTCATCTTCATCTCTGTTTTTAAAACGTACACGGTGATGTCATGGCACAGACTACGAACAAACTCAATCAGGAAATAAAACTTGGGTTTGATTTTGACCTGCACCCTCTTGCTGTGTCCTTAATCGACGGCTATAAAAGCAGCTTGGGATTCCTAAATTGGAAAGAGTGAGACCTAATGCAGTAATGATCTGTTTAGGATGTTGGCGTTAAAGTGGTTTGAGAAAATGATGGCTGGTTACAGTTTTCATATATTTTTCCAGTAGGCCGCACTGTAGTTAATTCAATTAAATACACCAATAGCCTCCCCTCCGCTGGGAGTATAAAAATCAACATGCCACCAGTTTAAATTTTTATGAAAATAAATTGCAGTTGTAGAGCGGCTAGCCTGTTTTGTGAAACGAAAAAAGAGAAACATACCATTGATATAATTAAACCAATTTTCATGGACAGAAATAGTCCAAATAAGCAGTAAAGTAAGCAGAGCATTCATCTGGGAATGGGACAACCCCCCCATCTCATAATTTCAAAGAAAGTTAAGCGTTATACAAATATATAGCTTGGTCTGACAGGCCTGTGCAGTTTGGTGATAATGACGGTTCAATTATTGTGAATCTTGAGATCACCCACAGCAGATTTGTCAGTAACACTGATAGGATGACAGTCTAATTGGTTAAGTCCCGAAGACTTAAAAGTCTTCTTTCATCGTCCCAAAATCAAAGAGCCGGGTCCCAGAAGCGCCGGGCCCCGTGTCACCGCCCGCCCGTCCCGTCGCACCCCTGAAATCCATGCTAACGAGATGCTAACGAGATGCTAACATCTCCCGCCGATGGGGGAACATGGAGGGCACCGGATGAGTCCATTAGATAAATGACGGGGGCCCAACCTTTGAAAGTACAGCCCGTCGGCGACATGAAAGCCCATGCGAACCTTCGACACACCCCCCCACCACCGCATACTGAATGCACAGGGGAACACATTTGTCTCCTTATCTCTACAGGATGGAACATCGAGGTCTCAAACCATTAGGCAGGACCACAGACTGCGGATGGCACTACTTGGCCAGACAGAGACAGAGACACTTCACCTTTCTCTGTGCTTTAGATTCACCTCCAGCCTCCATTTAAGGGTCAGCTAGCGGTGCTCCGATCTTGTGACACGTGCCGCACACGCGTGTTTGCTCACTGGTGTGGGGTGGAGGGAGTGTGAGATTAAGACTGATCCTCAGAAAATTCCTCATCCAAAAATGATTTTGCTCAGTAGAGGGTGAGCGATGTTATACAATATCGGCTACTGTGATTTTTTTCGAGCGATCACTCTTTTATTTAAAGTGACTCACGGACCTCACAGTTCACAACACCTAATAAATATTTACCTGCTTAAGTATTTCCCTCGATGTTTAAGGTTAGAGCAAGTATCCTTCTACTCAGGTCCTTAATATATCTTTCAGTGGTTGAGGGAAACCTTCTCAATTGTTCTAAGGAAGATGATGAATCAGTTTTATTTGTTCAGATTTTTTTCCTTTGAATGGTAAATAACGTTTCCTTCAGCTGAGAAAAAGGTTATGATTCTATTTTATTTTATTAAAGTTTCTGGAAAACTGTGCCAGGTCTGTTAAAATGTTCCTTTCCTGCTGAACACAGAAAAAGACATGTGCAGGTTTGGCTGTGCAGGTTTGGCTGTGCAGGTTTGGCTGTACAGGTGCTTCATATGTTACACATTGTGTCATTTTACAGGCTGAAATTAATAACAGAGAGTATTTTAGTCGGTGTTAATTACATTGTTTCTGACCTGCCTCTAATTTGTGGTTGTTTGGTGTCATTTGGTTAGGCTGGGACACTGGACTTGTCAACGTCCCTGTTTTGGTTCTGGATTTTGGGGAAAGTGCTTCTTTTAATCCTGAGCACCCTGGACACATATTAACCCACTGTGACAGCGAGGATCTCCAAGCCATCATCAGGCATGTGCAAGTTCCCATGACGCAGGACAACAGGATTGGAGGGGAAAACTAATGCATTTCTGCAACACTCACTCATTAGGAGAAAGATTCCTAAAGAAAATAAAATAGCCTAACCTTAGAAAGTGAAAATAAGAGGCTGACATAGAATACACAGTAATAATTTTATTTCCATGTGGTCTGAGGTGGGCATACAGATCCACTTTCTACCAGACAAACTTGTGGAGCATTTTACACACCTCCAGATGTGATTTACTACTAATAAAACAAACCGAATAACGTGACGTCTTAGAGCATCTGGGAAAGGGATGAAGATGTTGCTTTGGGTGTAGGTGGACTGGTGTGTGCAAACAGACTACTCCTCCTGGGCTGACAGGACCAGGAAACCCCATCCTCCACCCCCCCCAAACTGGTGGTGGGGGGGGGGGGGGGACAAACGCCATGCTGGCATTGCATAAGGAGTCACAAGCGCCAAGGCATGGTACGGCCAAGGTCGAGCCTGCCCCCAACCACTTTTCGGGAAAAAATAGTACTATAATGGGAGCATGGACTGACCAACTGTTAAAGAGACCCCCCCCCCCCTCAAGCTTAGTGGAAGCTAACGTCAATCCATTCCAGTCCAAAGTCAAAATATTACAAATCGCATGTGTATGTAGCTTTATTTTCAGGTACAGTGCGAAGCAGAGTTCAGAATGATACACCGATGTGGGCGGGACCCCTGCAAAGACACGCCCACTGCGCGGCTTCCGTAGTCCAAATCCACACTCCCGGCTTTGGCAGGGTCACTTAAGTTTTCCATTGACAATATCTTCCTATCAACCAAACTCCCAGGTGAATAATAACGTCGACCTGTGTAAAATGACCCGATGTACCTCCCCTTCCATTCGAATTGTTTAGAGTCAAGAAACATTCGCGTTATCCTGTTGTAGGAAGGTCATCTGTACAGACAGCCATTTTAGCTGTGCAAAGCTTGTTTCCAGAGAAATTCGTCTACTTCTGTTATTCAAGTTCTAAAACAGCCCTTGCTGCTCGTTTACGCTGTCAGGGTCTCTACAGACGGTGCAGCAGCGCGGGTTGTGCTCAGCACATAAACCCTTGCAGGACAGTCCAAGAAGGTCGTTCTCTGACATAAAGATCCGATCGTGTGAACATGCAGTAAAATCGCGAAACCTGCCACCTGCATAAACCGTCCGCCTGGGCAGGTGAACCAGGAATCATAGGCTGAGCGAGAGGAAGGGAAAGACGGCGGGCGCGGTTAGGGGGGTTAAGAAAATGAATTAGGGGTATTTGTAAAGAAGGACCTTTTATTTTCTAGTATGCACCAGTTTCCTTTCATTCAGTAAATGCTTCCGCGAATAAACAGTATTCTCTCAGAGGGTCAGGAATCACAATAAAGCTTCAACTTTTAGTAAGACCTCGCGACTCCCGCTTAATAAAGACTCTTTATATTAGAGGGAGTTTTTGATAGTTGGTGATAAGTGTCCAGACGATATATTTAGGCAACTTAATAGCCTTTTTTCTTGTAAAGCCGCAGTAATAGCAGGCTAAGCCCCGTTTACCTAAACAGGATAAAACTGCGCGTGCCCAGCTCTGCCAGCTTAGATTGTGACATATTAATAATTTAGAACTGCCATTTTATTTGACCACTAAAATAGGCCTGTGCCACGGTGTATGTATCAATGTATATATATGAAGAAACTATTATATGTAGGCCCATATAAATACATGAATATATAATAACCAGTAGGCCTGTGTTCTCAAAAAGGTAACTAATTTGTTCGATGCGGATGGGCCAACTTCAGAAAATAATTTCTTAGGTAGGCACCACCATCTGATATTAACACAAGGTGGTTTTGCTACATGTTTCATGTCGTAAATTAAAATAAAGCAATCACTGAAGGCGCAAAAGTGAATAAAGTGAATGCAAAGTGAATAAATTAAATGCCCGCTAGAATCATGTCGCGTTGTACGAAAGATGTGTAAGCAGGCCTGTATAATCCATGCAGTTTTACAAAAGCGACAATATAAGCTCTTTTAAGTGCCATCCGTATGTATTATGAATTATATCTGTTGTGTTTATTAAGCATACTATATTAAGCCTGTAAGTGTAACAGTGTAAGTGAAACGTAGCCTACACACAAGAGAGCACAGCGCACAGCTTGTATAGGCTATTACAATTTAAGCAAACTGAATTTAGTAACTTTTTTGTGATAGCATAATAATTACGTGTGCAACATGCATTTGAAATGCTATCGTGCAATGTTTCTGTAGGTTTATGCGTGTGTGTGTGTGTGTGTGTATGTCTGTGTTTGAAGTAAGACGTGCTTATGCGGGTGTGGCGGTGGTAAGTTAAAAAAAAATGTTTAAAAAATATAAACGAAATACAAAATTACCCAACCTAAAACTTATTTCTGTTGTTAAACTCTGAGAAAATATAATAATTTTAGAATCAAAATGTTTAACGACGACCTTTAAATATCCTTATATCTTAGTACCTAAACGGTTATTCGACATAACGGATATAAACCCCAAATACCTGGATATTCACATCATGGTGTTTTGGGAGCGATATTACAGTAAAAGTTCCAGGGTACACAATCTTCTCAAATTACCTGTTTCATCAAATTAAGGCAAGAGGTAAACTGACAGAAGACCTTTCAGATGGGACACACTGCAAATAATCGTGTCATTGTCTTTCACCGTTTCTCTCATTGATCTAATCATATATGCATAAAAAATCAAATAAAAACAGCGAAAGACGAACTCGAAAATTCCCCGCTGGATCCTCCACATTTCATGTAAACAACTTTCTGCCACAATAAAACGCTTTGCTGCAACTGCAGAAAATCTCTCCCTGTTTTTTCTCTTCAATATGCCTGTACTCATTTTCTATCGATTTTCCTGTTAATTTAATCTGAGGTTTCCAGCCTCTTCTTACTTATATATATAATGTCAGTTATAGAATTTTCTTCTTCATATTAGTGATACAAATGAAGTTCCACAGAAAGCTCCTACATAATTCGTGTAAGAACGTTATAAAATGAGAACTTGAGTCTGTTTCTCCGTCATCTTTCTGACTGCGGGTTTAAACCGTTTAATGATTCCATTGCTGTTGCATTACTTAACTTGTCTCGCGTCTAATATGGTCGCAATATTTAAACAAGTATGAAAGTGTAAACAATTATTACAAATACGGGGCGGCCATCACTACATGAAAACTGGCACTGAAATTGTCATAGCGGTCGACGAGCATGCATGCCAAAGTTACTTCAAACTTAACTTTGTTTCATATTGGTTCTCTGACAAAAAAAATAACGTAGACTTGTCAAAGAACCCAATTGCACGGTATTACTAAAACACACAAAAATACGTTGCCAATATTATGTAGTTATTGACAAACGCTGAAAAATTTAAACTGCTGTTCAAAGTTATTCAAGTATTTGAAAGACTGAATTAGGACAACATAACTTATGCGTGATATTTACCAAAAAATAATATGCAACTACTGTACAGAGCGCACTGTAGATGAAGTTTTGCAAGATTTTAGATATGCGCGATAAGTTAGCAAGATACTTTACAACTGTCACATCTCATCTCGTGGAGCGTAGCGAGGTGTCCTCGTAACGGCCATAATTGATCGCTAGGAGTTTATCCTTTTTGACAGTAATTAGCGAAGTACAAGAGCAGTACGATGACTGCGAATCCCCGCGGATTGTTTTTAACTGTTGCTACTTAATCGGCCGTCTCAATCAAAATTCTTAATTGATATAAAACTGGGAACCCTTTCTTAATATTTTCGGAGATGTCAAAAGTTCTGCGTGTAGAAGACATCCGTCCGATAAAACAGCTGTATTATCATTCACAAAACACGATTACATTTGTAAAATGTTGATACCATCTACAGTATTTTCTTTATCTCAGCCCTGCATATAAACACGCTGTTCGGCTGTGGAGGTTATACATTCGCATAAAGCACACAGAAGGCCTTCCAGACTCAGTGAACGGCACTGGGTGACTTTAAAAAGTGAAAGGTCAGATGAAAACGACTTCTACCCTACATTAATAAACCAGTTGCATTATGTAAACGCCAGAAGTAATGCAAATTTGGATTTTTAATTTCCTTATAATCCTAAAACAGAAAAGGTATTTTTTCAAGGTCTGGATGAATTGAACGAAAATCAACTTAGCACGAACAAATAATTCTCAATCATTTCAAATAATTTTCAGACCAAATTTAAACTGTTGAAAACTAAAATGCATGCACAAAGGTTTTCGACAGGTTGCATATATAGTATATACTCGACGTGTTTTATATTTTTGCGCGTATAACCATGCCTCTTTAATGACTTCTGTTTTGTTATAGTTAAACAGTCATATTGAAAGCGCTTAAAAATAAAATTGCAGAAAATAAACCATACAAAATGGATTTAATATAACAGATGTATAACAAATCATATCAAATGCATAAAAATAGGTGTTAGACCTTTTTACATACAAACAAATGCATTTTTGTAATTGTTACATACCTCAGTTATGTAACATAACAAGAAATTCAAATTCAACGGAAAGTGATACCTACGCATAATAAAACAAGTTTTTAAGCATCTAAATAATGGAGCGTACCTTTCATTTCAAAATCTGATTTAATTTTTATAAATGCAAGCTGTTAAACTATAATGCTTGTTTTTGTCCGAGCTTTTCAGTAAATGAACAATCGAACGATGTATGGTCATTAAAAATGGTGTCCTAAAATTCTGTATTAATTTGTATAATTTCAACAGAAATTTAGGCCTATTTTTTAAAAGAAATAAACCGCTTGATAAAATCTAATCTTAGCACAAACGTCGTTACAAAAACTTCGAAAGTTAATAGCAGCTAAAGTGGCGCTGAAACATTCAAATGCAATTGGTCGTATAAATTGTTGCATTCGTCGGCTAATTGTACTGAGAACTGAAGTTTAAGCATGTTTATGTCAAATGATACACAGAATACAGTCAAAGTGAGAATGTCATTTTCGCCAGACCTCCCGAACATTACATTCACATATAAGCACAACTGCATCCTAAACAACTCATTTTATAAAAAGAAAAATGAAAACAAACTACCTTTAGCCACAAAAAACAGCGTGCTCGATAATTAAAAAAAAAAATTAACGCGATTCCCATGTGAAATACCACCAAGTTAGCAAAAGTCCAGAGAAATCTATTTTCTTGCACTACAAACATTATCGATTGCCATTCCCAGAAGGAGAACCAAAACAGAACTGAAACACAGCGGCCCAGGGAAAAAGGCTTCAGTGATGCCATTGCTTATAAGGGAAAAAAATAATAAAAGAACTCGGAAAACTCCTTGAAAACATAGCCATTTTCTTTCAAATTCCCTCTCCTACATAACGCGCCTCTTTCCAATGTACGCGTTTCTGAGCGCTTTCCACACTGGACACTGAACGCCCCGTTACCATGAGCGGTGCTACAGCGCCCACTATTACAAAAACTAGGAATATTGTTTCACAAGACTTGGAACGACTCAATAAAAAGTTACTATCGCTTTCGACAACTTTAGGTAACTTTCCTTTAACATTTTTGCTGTTTCTACTACAAGAGGGCAGGAATCGGTGGAACTACAACGCCAAATTACCGTGGAATTACAATAAGATTTTTCCCCTTGTCATTTAAATAACAAACACCGCCGTTGTTTCATCACATAAGAAACTTCTGACGCTGAGAACAAGCAAACCGAGCCAGCTACAGCGAAAAGGGTGGGCATACAAGCTATGATGCATTTACGCTTTTAGGTTGCTTTGAAGACAAAAATATTCATCGAGGACGATGAAGCGACACATACAGGAACTGTTATTTCTAAAGGACACATTTGTGAGCACAGCGAGAGTTCGGAGTTTCGAGCTGCCGGCTGAAAGTATAAGAAGGGAAAAAACACCTACTTTTGGCCAGTTTTCTCGCCCTTGCCTTGGATCTCATCTTGTCGGCTTGTAGATTCCTCTCGTCCTCCTTGAGCCCAGAAGCAGCAACAACACTATCTTCATCTCACAAGCATTGTCAGTTTGGACACCTTCGCACATGCGCACAGGCCATTCAATCTGACACCCTCGTCAGGGCCAAAAACTTTCCAATGTATTCATCATCATCACTTTTTGTCCTATCGTCTCCCCTTTAGATCACTTATCTCTTCCCCTCCTCCCCCTTCTCTCCGCACCATCTCAGACTCGTTCATTCCCCCCCACCCCCTACCCGTCCCCCGTCTGGTCCTTTAAGAGTTATAACTCTTATTTTTCGCCAACCTGCAGGATCCGGTCTCGCGCTGGACACTGCACGGGATGCAGGGTCAAGGTCGCATCCCTGCATTGCAAGGTGACTGTTTTCATATGAAATACCAACAACAAATTATAATTAAAAAAAAGAATGGAAGTGTTACAACTTACAGTGGATTTAAGGTACAGTATAAATATCTGTATACATAAATAGTATTACAGTAATAATAATATTTATAATAATAATTTTTATTATTGCAATTTTGCTATTACTATGACGTAACTTCTATACTGTGATATACCTGTACTGATTCTTTTTATGCTTTAAAATATTTGATGTAATCTAGGCGCTTAAACATTGTCGTTCACGCATAAAGTTTTCATCACATGTTCATTCTTTCGTGATTTTATTTTAAACAATTCCCCCCTTTTCCTATTATTTGAGATCCTTCAGTAGGTATAAGGTCAGATGAGAACTGTATGGCTTTCGAGGACATGAATTAGAACTCGATGTATGCGGTAACCGCACTGCACGCGCTGGCCAGTGTCACACGTCGCAGCAGCCCTCTGAGCCTTTTCTACACTCAGCTGACAAGGCGACCGGAGGTGCCGGATCCCAGCCCGCGGCTTCGGTTCAGGATTTTATTTCCTCGGACAAAAATTGTTAGTGTAGCGCCATTCCAAACAAAATTGCAACTTTGTGTTTCTGCAAAGCTAACCGCATAGGAAACCAACGAACGTTAGCATAAACAAAAAGCAACATCTCCGTTATAACCGAGAGCAGTCCAGGTAGCCGAAGGTAAAGAATATCTTATGTGGTAAGTATGAATTTCACTTGCACATGTTTTACGTGTGCATGATTGTACATACTATATATATATACCTATACAAGACGATATATATACTGTTTAATATGTGCGTGTGATTGTGTGTGCGAGTGAGAGGGACAGAGAAGAAGACAGCGAGTGTGCGCGCGTGTGTATGTCGCGTGGGTGTGAGTGTATGTGTAGCATGCGCTTCATGCAGCAGTCGACACGTTAATAGGAACCGGACTACGGTTTTCAATGTCAAATAAACGTTGACTGCTGATACGTCTTCATATACACTCGCACCGTCTGAAATACATGTTTTAAAATTACAAACATTATTTAAAAATAGTTACAAATAATCATTGGATTAATATGGAAGTCATTTAAAATGTATTTAACAGCTTATCATATTGCCGATATTATATTTTATGACATGAATAAAATAAATTATGTGTTTAAGATGGTGTTGTAAAAAACATCGTGTTTTTTTATAATTTTATTTATTGTTATATTCTGTAATTAAATTAAACATAATAATCAAAATTCTTTAAGTGTGTAAAAGTCGTGTTCTGTGATTCTCTGGTTAATGAGAATTACTTGATGGCCTGTCTTGAACTGTCATGAATGAAAACTTTATCAAACGATCAATATAAATGAATGAGACTGGGACGCTAACATATCGGTTAGGATTGCTGTCCTTTACAATGATTACAGATGTGCATTTATTTCTGTAGTTTAACGTTGCTCTCGGCTTATAAGGGGAGTTCTGGTGAGAAAGCTTAGGGTATTTTTACTCCTCTATAAGTTAACACTGTAAGTACATTATATGTCACAAACAAAAAAGATACAACCATCAAGTTTCCAGTGTATTCATTTTTAAGTTTAAAGTCATGCTCTCGTGTACTGAAGCACCTCCCAGGTAATGTGTAATACATCAGTCTTTAACTAAACGCATGAACACTTTCCGGTTGAATGGACCGAATTCAGCTGTATTCAATTGAATATAAAACATATATTTTACATATGCCTATATATTTATGTTTTTATTGCATTCATATATCGGTATTTCTTGTCAGCCAGAATGCAGATATGCTTATGTAAATTATTTAAGCGGACCTGAAAAGTCATGCATCAGGACATAAAAAGACCTTGTAAATTATTGAATCTAATTCCGTTAGTCGATTGACTACCATTGACAGCCGCGGGGAGCAACGCCTGATGGCAAACGATGATAATCGACTTTCATGTACATCAGGATAGAAGCAAAAATATAACCACTGACACTGACAGTGCAATAGGCTACTACTCAGGTATGACTTATACGCCGAGTCGCCGCAATGCACGGCATCAAAATCAAGAGTTTAGGATCATCCTACATATTAACGTAGGCCTTTCCATCATATTTGTATATATCATATTAATAATATCCACAACAGCCGTCTATAATAATAATAATAAAAATAATAACAACAACAATAATAAGAAGAAGAAGAATAGTGCTTTGCATTGCGTTATTTATATAAGGGAAGTGGCAAGGGAAAACACGCTACTTATTGTTTTATATATGTGACCTCTATTAGTAAAATAAAGTTTGTTTGGTTCGATTGAGGTAAAAAAACAGACTTGGTTAAATCATTCTGAAATTTACAAATGGAAAGAACACAAATCCTGTAAATGCGTGACAGTATTAAATTGCCGTCCATAAATGTGTTCGCTCGTGTAAGCGTACCTAAATGTATGTAATGTTAACATTTTTTTTTTATCTTCAGGCAATGATTTTTCTGCTAGGGCTAAAATACGACTTGGCTGAAATTTCGTATGAGTTTTTTATTATGTGTATGCGTAGAACTGTGTGTTTCTGAGCGTTTAAAGTATATTTTGATGAGAAATGGTAGGGTACACTTTCAGTAATACATGTATACATGCATTGTTCACAAACAAGCATGCATATATGGCGATGAAATAATCTAACAAAAAACAAAATTATTTACATTATTTTCTAGTGTAACTGTTAAACCACTGTTTAGGCTGGAATTTTATTTCTGTTCTTTTAGTTTATTATTTTCTTTGTAAAGCGGTATGTTCTCTCAATACTAAAACATTAAAGACAAATAGCAAAATTCACCCAGATCAACGTAATTTTTATTTAATGCTTTCAATAGCTTTCTAAAACAATTAAAATACGTGAAAAGCATTTTTCTCACAGTGATTCGGACAAATTATTTCATACGCAGCAACACCTTTTTAAAAGACTAATTAACTGCAATTACGCTTGTAAAGAAAAGTGTTGCTCTTCAACACGCGCTCATTGGGGAATAGTTTTCTGCGTCATTTAAACGTATCCCCTTTACGAGCTCCTGGAAACGTGACGGTTCTGTAACCTCGTGTTTGGGGAGATTTCTTTCCAGATTTTTGCCATCTTCTTCTGCTCTGAACACAGGAAGGGAGAGATGCTGGCCCAGTCCCCGGAAGAGCGGTATTCTGCAATTCAGACCACAGTAATATCCGTGTCGGGGGCACTGGTTTCATCAACTAATTTGGTTTTCTTAATGAATTAATCAAGCGGGCATGACGGAAAACTCCAATCAAAAGGCTGTTTGAGGTGTTAGCCAATCGAAACGTACGTGTGAACATAGTTAAGATACACATATGGATGCGTAATATGGTCTCAATATTTTGGTTTTGTATTTTAATATTTTACGTCTAAATTAATTATACAATGTGAAGCAATCTATTTTTAGGTCTGCGTGTATATCCATTTAAATTCCTATATTTGATCTGTCCTTCTGCCGCAGTTTTACCCATTGTGTTTCACATATTGTAGAAAGATTTAGTTGCGTCTTGTAAAATATTTACGCATATTTAAACAATCGATTAGAAACATTTTACAATGGCAATAAAATATATGCGGTTTTAGCCGTGGACTGCGGCCGCTGTTCTGTCTCCGCGGAATTTTCTTGTAATGCTGCAGCCGCAGCAGCGGAAAGTCCAGTTACTACAATGATATAAAACAACAGGACAATAATAGCAGTTAATCCTATAATATTAATTAGTGTTATAAGATTATACATTAAGACAACTGTTGTTGTGAGTCTGAAATATAACATGTTGTAAATTAGGCGTGCTCTAAGTCAAATAGGCTAAATAAACACAGTAATGATAGATGACTGAAAACAACTTAAGCAACGCCTTGACGTAAACATTGCACATCGAGTCTGAGCGCTTCCATATACTGGCCTTGAGACGCAGGCCATGTGTTCGTTTGCAGAACAATAAAATCCCATTCCGTGCCTTAGCATCTAGACCCATTCGATTCCTCGCGGTGTTTTGCACAGCAGAATGCTCAGAAAACTCGGAAATACGAAACACGTCGCACAAAAAAAAAGGTATTAGAGTGGTCTACAGAGTCGAGGGTTTGATCCTTGCGCGGTGAAACTGAAGCTACATCCACGGCAGGGAAAATAGATTCAGAATTATAAAATACTAGGAGATAACATCTTAGTACATTAGACATCTGAAATAAAACCCTTCCGCTGGGAGATTGTAAAGAATAGTCAGAATACTTATCAGGATTACTGACCTGTGATGTGAATTATATGAACTGTAATTCGGCCCCTGTAATAGTAACGTAAACAAGCCAGTCCAGGGCGGTGAAAGGGCGGTCAGGACAAACATCAAAACAGAAGCCGTCATTTAATTCAAAGGACCTGGACTCTGCTCAGAACATGCACTACATCAGGACAGAGAGTTGCAAAAAATGTAAACACATTTGAGATTTTCCCTACTACTCACTGCTGGTTTGACAGCGAAAAATGTTCCGTGTGCTATTGGTGATTTCAGCGCTTACCCTCCAGTAGTAGTGGCTGGAACTGTTACCTTACAATTAGAAGGTTCGGGGTTCGAATCCCACTCAGAGTACGTGTCGTGTACAGGTACATCCTATGCGTGCCCCCTATGCGGGGGGTATTCCGGTTTCTTCCCATATACATTTAATTAGGCTAGATGTTTTCTCTAAATTGGCCGTATAGTGTGCGCGAGTATGCGCCCTACGATGGACTGGCTTCCCCCCCCCAAGATGAACCCCTCACTTGTGTCCTCTGTTGCCTGGGATCGGATGCAGGACGATGCGTGACCATGACCAGGAGGTGGATGGATGCTTAGCGACTTTGTCATTATATCATATAAGCAACAAAAAAAGTGATGCTCACTTTAAATTAAATGCTTGGAGAACATTGACCTTCGTCGGTTACGGTGGCGCCATGGGAGAACAAGTGGTCGGAACCGCAAAAACTGTGACCGAAAGTAGATTAAATGTCAGGGGTTAATGAGCACAGTATATAAGTATCCATAATTGTAAATGTAAGAAATTATTTGAATCGCACCCAAAGCAATTGAATTCGGAAATAAAAACTTCGCAATCCGCAAGAAAAACAAATGTGATATAATACAAACATGAAATGAATTAGTACAATTTCCTAAATTATTGTTCGATTTTGTGAAGAAACAGTCTCCGACCACGTGGTTTCAGGCCTGAGGTAGCGCAGCACTCCTACAGCCAAGAGGACTACCTTACTTCTCGGCTGGTTAATGAAGGCGCAGAAGCGTCCGCGGTGAAGCTGCCTTGGTAATTATTAGCCATTAATTGGGTTCGAGACCTTGGGCGTCTATGGGAAATGGTGAATCTGACCGCTAATTCCACTCACTTTCCCTCCCTTTTTCTCTGTTAACTCGCCGCCCGAGACGAAGCGGCAGACAGAACTGCGAACCTTATCCGACGTGCACAATATTTCCCCATACGCGTGTCAACAATGACGGACGTGCAATGACAGAGCAGCGTCCATATAGCGACGTGTTTCACGTCGATGGTGGTTGCTATTTAGTTGTCTCACAAAATGTGAGAAAGAGCAATAACTTTAGTTAAAAACTGTACGTCTTGAATTTGTTTCTAGGTTACGTGTATGTCATCTTTTTCCTGCGCGGGTCTCACAAATATATTGAAGTTTGGCTTGTATCAGTGTCACTGTTTAGGTCGCCCGAAATCAATAAAGGCTTATCTATAGTTACACATAACTGCTATTCCCATCCTCCTGAAACTGTAGCCGTCTGGCAAACGTGTGTCTCAACCATTCTGACATGATGCTGATTTCAGTGTTTCCAGCAATGATTGTAATATAGCTACATAAATAGAAAATTCTAACGATCGTATTTTTTTATTAGACAGATCATGAGAATCCCATTTTAATTCCCTCACAGAGGATAGTAGTCTCTTGCGAAATTTGACCATCTCTTTAAAAATATGCAAATGTAGCCTACTACATTTAAATACTGTTCTATACGTAATTTTCTATGAATTTCTAAGCGTTATACTGGCCTGTTAAAATTGATGAGGAGCAGAATTGATTTCTGTAAGCTTGTTCGTTTGAAACCATGAAAATACACTGAAAATAGATGGAATTTAAGAGCATGTTCATGTCTATTAAAATGAACAATTACTTTACTTTTTTCGAGAAATCCACTGTTTAATCTCTCGTTTATGTCAGTTACTTCAACGCCACTCATTAAATCGAGCTTCGAGCAAAAACACGTCTTTGATTAGCTTTAATGAAATAATTTCACCGTATTTCTATTCTCAGAAAAATAAGCTTCAAAATCGGAATAAACAGTTACAAAATATGTAAGTTTTGTTCGCACATTTCAAGCAAGTCCAAAGGAATTTTTTTAAATGAAGTTTCAATATTTGCAAAAGAAATTGTCATCATAATCGTCATCGTTATTATTATTAATTATTATTATATTATTCATGACGAACCGTGCTTCGTTCCTGCTATGGTGTCCATGCCTCATTCCAATGGCCGCAAAATCGTTAATTTGATAGCGCATGAAAACAACGAGGTGGACCCTTTGCACAACCCACCATAAAAATGCACAAACGAAGAGAGCCTCGGGCAAGGAAAGAAAATTACCCCAAAGTAGTAATGACCTTAATATGATGTAATCAATCATACTGTCTGCTGGGACACCCGAATCATAATCTTAATCTTTCAGACAACAAGGACAGGAGATACGTGTTTTTTTTCTGAATCGGTTTTAAAAGGCTGAAAATATTTAATTTGATCATTTCATCACGTACTGCTAGGTCTTCAACATCTAGATCACTATCACCATAATCATCTACAAGGAAATAGATACCGCAGCAGACTCGAGTTTATGGACTGATAACAAATTTATATAGTTTGCAAAACACTGCTGTTCTCTTCGTATATTATTTTGTAACTATGCATCTTTAAACAAGAAAACAAATAAATGAATAATTCCACGATGAGTATCGCCTTTAGCTGTTTTTTTAAATCAGTTCATAAATTGGGGTCAGTAAGGGGGGGGGGGGCAGTGAGGGCACGACCGCCTATAGCATTAGTCAAAGCACGCATTAATGTGTCATGTCTTACAGGTGTACATTCAAAGCGCACACGCATGAAACTTAAGTTTTAATGTCTGGAAACAAAGCAGAAAGCTAAAATACGGAGTCAGCCTTGTGGCTGTCAGTTTCCCAATTTTTAATAGTTCTTAAGTGTATAAATAAAACTCCGTCCGTTTCACAGTTGCTTCTCATTGATACAGTACAACTGAAATATTTGTAAGACACCGGCGTAAAATACAATTTAACAAGGGAAGGCATTATGGGAAACGGTGATAGTATGTACCCCTAGGTACCAGTAACTAATGGCAAAGATTTGTCTCAGTCACTGTTTTCACACACTTAGAATATATTGCGCAAACACTTCTCTCCTGAGCGCCAGGGCACACAAACACGCTACAGACCACAACATCATTTCACATTGTTTGGATGCAGGTGGCTAATTGCAAGATAATGGAAATTTCGGAAAGCGTTTCTCCCTTCGCACTGTGGCCGCGAACATCATTAAGATGTATTCTGTGCTGGAATGTGCTTTCCTATCAGTTGTTTCAAATGCAAGTTACCGAAAAATTCCGATACTATTTGATCAAGTTCACAGTTTGCGAGGGAGACTGGAAGGGCATGTCAAATGAAAAAAAGGAATAGCCCCCATTGCCCCCACAGAGATACTCATCTGCCCACGTCTCTGCACTTACAAAACCGGATTCACAACGAGCAAGCCAGCGTTCTCGATAATGTTATTTACATGTAATTTCCAGCGAAGACTTAAAGTAAATATCACGCATCGCTCCAGGTTAGAAAATTGTGAAATCAATCTTGAGAAAACGAAATCAAAGAACTCGCTGCATCTAATTGCTTAGGCAAGATCATCCTTTTAATTCAGATTACGTATGTAATTCAATAACAACGCGGGCAAGAAAAATAACGCAAATTCCAATAACTATACAGCAGCGTTTTATATAATCCACCTTCACACGTTCCAAACGGCTTCAAGAACCACTTACTGCGGTCTGTATGAGTTTTCCAGCATTTCAAACGTAAAGGCAAATGCAGCTTTTACGTAAGCAGGATAACAACAACATCATTTTCTCAAAGATTTAAGTCTAAATAGTGACAAAACCATTTTGCGAAGGTCAAGTTCTTTAGCTCACAAAATCCATGTAACTGTTATAAAACAGAGAATATATATACATACAGACGATAAATGACACTGAGAGACCTGTATACATTATTTCCTGTAATACAAATGAAGTCTTCAGCAGACATTTCTTTGTTGCATACAACTCAGCAGTTACTGTCGAATGCTTGTAACTAGACTGCAACTGTGTATCCAGTTTATAACCAAACCAGGTCGTCAGCAGCCTTTTCCACACGATTTGCAGCGACTCAAACCTTTGAACGACCGGCAAAAGGAACTATTAAGTATGAATTAATACCATGTAACCAAAAAGCTTGCTAGGCATGTTTGTGCAAGACACTTCTTAAAGGAACATTCTAATAGATAAAGCTTGGTTTACTAAATGGTATAGATAGTAAACTGTGTCCACTTATATACATAAATGAATGCTTTGTCACGGTATGATACAGGTATCACGTGGTGATCTACTGTGACGTAACGAATAAAGAAGCTCGTGAACAGTGAGCCCTTGAATGGTAGATTGATCCCCACAGCCTACCTGGGCCATATTTCCAGACCTTAATGTGTGTACCGCCCTTGGAACCGAGTTTCGTCAAGACATTTGCCTGGTTCTGGTCCAGACCTTAAAGTGTGCTTTGTGGGTGGATTAAATCACCTCAAACGGGACATGGGGCATCCTTAATTACTAAATAGTAGGCTAAATAATATTTGCAATGAAAACATCTTATGCAGAGATGCTTCTGACTAATGCTGGCCAAGTGCATATAGCCAGTTCATGCAGATCTCTGACGTTTTCTGCAGCGCAGCAGTGAAAACATACCTTTGCAATTTAAATGATGTCAGTCTAACATTATATTTATATTTCCTGTGACAGCGACATTTAAACATGGGACTTAAGAGAAATGCTGCATGACACTATGATTGAAGTCTTATTTATCAGTATAAATTAAATTAAAATTGTATACCTTAACGTCCATGTAAAATGGTCAGGTTTGGCGATTAATTCAAGGTGTATTTACCAAAAATGAACGAGCATTCCTGTAGATGTAGCCAATATTCTGAAAGGAAACAAATTTCTAGCTGCTATTTTTAAGAGCCCAGCTGAATAGCCTATCTTGTAAAGCAGTGCTTCCCTGCCCCAGTCCATCCCAGCTCTCTGCCAGACAATCCACATTTTTGCTCCCTCTCAGTATTGGAAGCTGGAAGCAAAATGTGAACCGTCCGGAGGTATCCAAGGACTGGGTTGCTGCAAAGCAGAGGTTAGAGGAGGTCCCACAAGAGAACCTGTTGTCTCCAAACCTCCGTGAAAGTTCTCCTTTTGCATTTTCAGCTTGAGAATAGCTTTACTGTAACATCGCTGATGTCAGACATGTTAAATATTCTATTAGCATTTAGCATACTTAGCCTTTCTTATGCTGCCTTGAAGGACGGATGGCAGTGTCACACACACCTAGGCCGTCCAATTAGAGAGCGAGTTTACCCTTTCGGCAAATCACAAGAGTCCATGGAGCATGATGTCGGTGACAAACACCAGGGACTCTTTCTCCCATAATGCCTTTCTTCCACTTGTCTTTGGGTAGCACAAATGGGACTCGCAGGTCCAGCCTGATCTGATCCCTGGCCAGGAAAACGCAAGTAAAGCAGAAGATGCAGGACAAGCCATCTGTGAAGACAGTATGATTATGGAGGTGACTGACGATGCTAGACTCTCACTTCTGATGTTGGGTTTGTCTGCACTGCAGCCGAGGAACAAGAAAAAAACACTTAAAAGTCCCATGACTTTGGAAACAAACAGCTTCAGCTGTACTTGCTGTACTCTTTTTTGGCATAAACTGTACTACGCTAACTATACTGCACTACACTATATACTATACTGCACTACATTACACTATATACTATACTGCACTACACTATATACTATACTGCACTACATTACACTATATACTGCACTACATTACACTATATACTGCACTACATTACACTACTGTATATACTGCACTACATTACACTATATACTATACTGCACTACACTATATACTATACTGCACTACATTACACTATATACTGCACTACATTACACTATATACTGCACTACATTACACTACTGTATATACTGCACTACATTACACTATATACTATACTGCACTACA
>JABFDZ020000109.1:4702923-4714481 GCA_019775955.2 Pollimyrus isidori
TGAAGGACGGTGCATCAGACCGGAACGTGCCTCCTGTGAGACTCGCATCGCTAGGGCTGCAAAACCCACCCTGATTGCGACAGTAAGAAACAAACACTGTGAGAGCAGAGAAGGGCAGCCTACAAATCAAACACAACCGGGGCACATAATGCATTTTCTGTAGGACATACAGGGCATTCTGTTCCTCGTGAAAAGCACTGTCTTCTTTCAGGGGTACTAAGTGCCCAGTGAACGGCAGTTTCTGCAACTACCAGACAGAAGACAAGGGAGACATTTGTGCGATAAAGTTTAGCAATGCTCTGCTCGTGCTAGCCAGCCACTGCTAATACTCAATGATGAATTCAGCCAAATGCAATAAAGACCTGACAGGATTGTGATGGCAGAAAAAAATGCAAGGGGCTGGGAGTGACTGAGGCTGACACACAGTAAGAGAGGAACTGGAGTAGCTAATGCAACCAAAACGCTGCACATTATTTGGCTCTCACCGTGAACAGAAAGTCTCAACTGGACTGCTGGTCCAAGCGAGGAATTAACATTGATGCTGGACAATCGTTTTTATGGGTAGGCCTATAAATTTTTATGAGCGGTTTTATTTTAGTAGCTGTTGAGCATGGGTCAGTTGTAAAAGTAGCACATTTCAAATCGATGATATCTGTCAGGAAATAGCGGTCAGTCCATCCAGGGTGGGGCCCTGCCTTGTCACTCGCACTGCCTACGAGGCTCCACACTCTGTTGTGGCCCTTATTATGATAAGTGATACATGGATGGATGGATTGATGGATGGAAATAATGAATACAGCAGTTTAAAATAACATTCCTATTACAACAATAACACACATTAAAAGGCTAATTTATGACAATATCAGTTCAATGTTTGGCTGCTCTTCCCCCCGAAAAAAAACATTAATGGGAGAGACATGGAGAAACACACCATGAAAAGCTGGGAACTCAAGAAAAGGTTATGTCCAAATATTTAGTACAATTTACATGTATCCAATCCTAGAATGCACTGGGCACACAGACAGACACACACACACACACACACACACACACACACACACACACAGAGGGAAAGACACCAGTTGACCAAGCCTCATTATGCCTATTACATTAAACCAGTTATCAAATTGCCCAGTCAGAGAGGATTTATATGACTTTAGTGTGAAAAAACCTTCAGTATTTTCCTAGGATTTCATTTAATCATTGAGCTGGGTGTGTGATGGCGTCCCGCCATAAGCAAACGTAGCCGGTTAGCCGGTTAGCGACAGGCACTCACACCTGGCTAAAGCAGCGGCACAGTAAAGCCTTCGGCTGACCCTTATGCCGAAGACAAACAGTGGTGCTGATGAACAGTTTCGTTATCAGTACTTAACATTCCTGCACACGGCACAGCCAAATTTCCCTGGTATGAGCTGAGCAAATAACTCACATAATACTCACTCGCAGCTGCTCAAAGACGTAACATGATTCATGGAGCATACCCATTCTATAATCCAAATTGCTTTTTAAGTGAGATACAAGGGATGTCACTCAGCCAAGGACTCCTTACCCTGCCGGAGGGAATATGGTATATGCCCCCCCCCAAACAAACACCCATTCCCATTGGACCCGGCGATAGGCAAAGTTTCCTTTGTTTACAAAAAGGGAAAAAAAAAATTGCAAAGAGCCAACGAGTTCATTCCGGAGGAATGAGAGATTGATACGTCCTGTCAGTCGGTCCAGCCTTTCAGGGTTCTGATGAAAGACACACATCCAGCGGGAATTTAAAAAATGAACACAAAAGCACGTCATCTGAAAGGATTATGGAGTAACTTTCTGTTTTCCTGCACAAATTGATCTTTTTTGGGGGGATTTTCCATTTCAATGACTGATTGTTTAACAAAGGACCAACTCTGATGATTTATTTGGTGCAAAAATCAAACTAACCGAGTCATTCTTTCAGTAAGCATGTCAAGCTTAAAGTTCATTTTTGTTCACAACCAGTTTGAATTCCCCATAAAAAAGACTTCGATATTCATAAAAGCACAAAAAAATCGGTGACGGACCAAATGTCAGCAAAAAGCAAAATTTGTTTCAAAGGTGCAGACTTTTATTCCCCCTGTTCCCCATTATCTGTTGCTTTGTGCTCAACAAAACTGCCACCGATTACACACTATGGTAGGGAAAAAAAATCTAATAAGAGCTCAATGGGATGCTGCCAAAAACAATATGCTTGAAGCTTCAATGCTCAATACCTAAGGACAGCCACCATGGAAAGCGGCTACCTCTCCAACCATTCTAAGTGTATCTTCTGCTCATACATAAAGAGGATTTTCCTCAGTCAGTTCCAAGGCCTAAACCAACCAACAGCCCGGTGAATCCCTCTCCATCTCAGAAGAAACGGCCTCTGTCTTCCATCTCTGGCACATTCCCACGGAGCAAATGAGGGACCAGTTGCTTGTGATGTCCGGTGGACCAAGACGCAGTTAATTCTTAAAGGCTTGGCTGTGGGGATGGCGGAGCACCTAATCGAGGGCTTTGCGCTGAGGAGCACAATAAGAAAGGTCAAAGCTCTTCCCTGACACTGCTCCAGAATCAAATCAAAATTACACTGAATCTTCAGGGTAAAACATTTGCAAAAAAGATGGCAGACCAGCCATCTATACATTCATAGCTTTTTTGAATCTCTGAAACAAACAATTCTGATGTACAGTTCTGCTACCTTTGATAGCATCATGTCATATCATTTCACCATTTCAGCATGATACTATTTACTTACGGTGAACCTCCAGTCAGACAATTACAGTACAGGCGGGCTACCAAGTTTCTGTCCATGTACCTTCCATACCATACCACTGTGATGTCACACGCAGTAGTCTACACAAGACCTCAGTATTATATTCTTTCATTGTCTTATTCTAAATTAATATAAAAGATTAATATTCTTTGGGTACATAAAGAATAACCTGGACAGAGGGTAAAATGGCTTTTTAAGGCATTGTCTACTCAATCACAATAGGCCTGTGAAATCACATAGACTGTACTGTCGGCTTTCACGTAGACTGTACTGTCGGCTTTCACGTAGACTGTACTGTCGGCTTTCACGTAGACTGTACGGTCGGCTTTCATTCATATGTGAGCCACTGCTTGACGAGAGCGTCAGGAGCTCTTTGTCCATGACATTCATGATCCAGTCGCCTCAGAAGCTCAGCACCACACCAACCGGGCTGCAGACATACATGAAGAATTAGGGATAAATAATAAGCTAGCCCATAACTGGTCGCTAGGCAACATTAAGGATTGATGTGATAGCCAGCGCAAAGCCCACCAAAACTAACATGACACAATGTCACCCTGAAATATAGCAGACGGAATCCTGGCTTTACAAAAAAGAGAAGACAGTTGAAAGAATTTTCTTCACACCAGTGAAATTTCAGTCAAATCAACAACTCATCTAATTACAGCGGGCAGTTAAGAGACTACTACGAAATCAGCATAAACACTACTCCGAAATCAGGATAAACACTAACTACAAAATCAGCGTAAACACTACTCCGAAATCAGCGTAAACACTACTCCGAAATCAGCGTAAACACTACTCCGAAATCAGCGTAAACACTACTCCGAAATCAGCGCAAACACTGTCAAACCTTATATCACTAGTTATTTATGAGAAATTATACATCATGAATTGGTTTTGGGTCACCAACTCCATACCTAAACTTCTCCATGCAGGATGTTTCACACATAAGGACAAACAAGTTCTATATATTCTAACCATGTATATAACATCAATAGCAGAATATTACAACTTGGGGTTTAATTGAGTCGCCGATACTCAAACAAACTACTAAGGCAGCAACAAAATAGGAAATTCATGGTTCGACAAGAGATGACATCGGGCCCTTGAGTAAGGCTCTTAAAGTCGACTGCGCCAGGGAACCAGGGAGACCGATTGCTGCTTGGGACAAAACCATCTGATAAATCACATTTCTTTCAATTTTAAAACTTTCTTTCTCATCAAGAAGTGTTGGTCTTTTTAGACTGATGAGATTGTTTTCAAAACTCTTCAGTGTCCAATGTCTGATGATGTCATTGTCATTCAATTGTCATGGTTTAAAGCAGGGGTGGCCAATCTTATCCGCAGAGGGCCGGTGTGTATGCGAGTTCTCTCTGCAACTCCCTAATTAGATTACTAATTAGGGGACTGATTGGCTGAAAGAGTCCTGACACCTGAGCTGAACAGCTGACCTACAGGTTGTCCCAAAAACCCGCACACACACCGGCCCTTTGCGGATAAGACTGGCTACTCCTGGTTTAAGGATTTAAAACCAACTCCGACCTGGCTTGAGAATGTCTGCGGATCCCCCAGAGTGAGATACTGTACGGCCTCGGAGACAGAGGCCTAGTCAGCCGGGTGTTGTAGTAGAAAGTGGGTTTACTGGCTTATCGGTGTAACTTAAGGTAGTCTGGGCATGAATATGAAGTCCATTTAAACTGTGGTACTTTAAATCCGACAAGTTACCCTGATAATTCAGTAACTCCGCTGCATAGTAGAGGCCACTGGTCTGGCCTGTTCAACATGTTCCCACCATGACCCTCAGCGGCAGTGTGAAGATGATGGAGATGCTGATGAACTTGACCATAATGAAGACGAACTCTTTAACTGCCAATTACTCAATCTTACCAATATCCAAAGACTTGGATAATAATAAAGATAAGTGATAAGTCAGTATGATCTTACATTGGTGTTTTGTGTCAAGACAGAATTTTTGTTTTTATTTTTTTGTTACACAGACGTAAGAAAATACAGATTAAACTAACTTGGGTCTATTATTTTCTCACTTTAATGTGTTGCTCAAAAATTAAGAACTGATTTTGCACTGCACTTAGTATGTGATTACGCAGGCCAACGTTACTGTCGACAGTTAATCTCTGCTTGGTGACTTTTCAAAGTACATATCAGATGGTACCATTCAACATTCATGCACACCTGTGCGTAAAAGTAGGAAGTTAGTCTCACGGTAACATTTCCCAGCAATGATTAGGGGCCGATCCCAGAGTAGCAACAACTAGACCGAGTGTATTTCTATATGTTTGCATCTAGGAGTGGCACTGATGGCAGCGCCAACATGAGCTCTTCGAATATTAAAGGGACTTTCAGCACCACAAAAAACCCAGGTTCTGGTACAAAGACTATGTAAAAACTTTATTGATCCCCGAGGGACAGTTTCTGTTAGCCAGCATCATTATAAAAAAGGGTCACCTTACATATCTTGTTAAATGGTTGCTGTGTGCCTTCTCCAAACCTCTTGTTGGCAAGATTGAGTTGTGAAAACTCCCGTAGAAACAAACCTGAAGGCCTAAGAAAACCACATGAGATTCTCATATCCCTAAGCTACACTCTCTTGGAGGTTCTGGGCGAATAACTCAACGTGACCAGAAGACATGAAGACCTTGAGAATGCAGAATAAACCCCAGTTTGATACAACACCCAGCAATATCAGATAAACCTCCAATATTGGGATAAAAGATGAACACTCAGTGTGAATGTGACGGGATCTTTACAAAGACAGAGCATCTCGTACCCGAGAGACTGTGATGGACAGAGCTGGGGAGCTGGAGGAGATGTAGAAGCCACATCTTACAACAGCTTCTACTTCTGTAACTTCTCAGAAGCCTGATCTGCTTTGTCCACCTTCCATGTATCCGTCCCACCAGCTTGTCCACACAAACTTCAGGCAGCATGTTTGATTAAACAGGTATCAGTGCTGCTCTCCACATTTCTGTAAACTTTTATCTTCCTTAAAATGCATGTATGACATTTAGTTCAACAGAACTGATAGTGTCACGGGTCAGATACAGGACTGGTACAGTTTAAATAGGCAGAATTAAAATCTGAAACAATGGGAACTCAAATCTTAAATATGTAATACCTATAAATCTGACAAGTAAGCATGGAACTGGAAGCGTCTGGCAAATGTCTACGAGTACTTCTGTTACATCAAAAAAAGAAAATCACTTACTAACTCATTCACTCACTCACAGGAAGCCAATCTGTGTTCTTAAAGCCTCCGAATCTGAAATTGCTAAAATGGCTTGGCCAGTAGTCTGATCCCAGAGATGCTAATAAAGACTAAATAATTATTTTAGTTGGATATTCAAGACAGCAAAATGCACATGCAATAGTGTGCAACCAGGAATCCAAGAATATACATCTCAACACCATTTAATCAATGGAACAACTGGATTGAAGCATAAATTTAAGCAGAATGTAGGCCTAAACATAACACATAAACAGTAATATTTATCTGTAGGCCTAAATATACGTGTGTGGGTCCCTCAGTGGAGCAGTATCCCCTCCTGGCTGCCTCACACAATCCTCTTTTACAGACAGGCCCCAGACCCCAGCCATTATAATTGCCTTATTGAAAACGTATAGCTGGATGAATGAATAATTTAATTTATGCACGCTCTTAGTGCTGCTTCACAAAGGCTATGCATATTCACAAGAAATATCTGGACCAAGCCTGTCACGATCGCCACTTTTCTCCTCTGTAAATAAGAGGATGTGCAAATAATTTGACGTATATGATGAAAGGTTCCAGAGGAGCACTGTATAGAGAAGAAACCCGTTATATGTCTGTAATATCAAGAATAACTATTTTCTGGAGCCCCACTTTACGTGAAAGGTGTTCAAATGGGGGGGGGGATATTTCATATATTGTACAAATCATTATATATACACTTACACACCATTTATATTACACTGGTTAGACGAATAAGGAAATGCTTACTGACTTAATTCAGCAATACACATAGCATGTTTATTGTTATGGATACAGACCGTTTTCGGCGTGCAGTAACTAACCGTCCGTGTTTCCGGCTGGCAGGTACAGGCGCAGCCTTCCCGTAAAAGCGAGCAAAGTGGCCGACTTTTTAATGGAGGTCAAAAATGCGTCGTACTTCGAGGACTTGAAAAGCTCACACAACAACACTTCTATGCTGCCCGTCTAAAAAAGCACTTATATATATAAAAACACGGGGGTTTACACGGGGTTACGATTAACGCCCTTCGTCATATGATTATTTCTCGTTCGCTTAGTAAATTATACTGCGCAGATATTACTGTAAAAGTGATACAACATGGTTGGAAAATTATTCATTTATTCGGATTTGCCTCAGTCCTGTTCTGCTTTGTTTAACGTTTTTGTATTTAATCAATGACGCGCATTTAAACGTGGCTGTCATCTTGGGATGTTTTCAATATAAACCCGACCTGTCACACGTACCATAACGGACCTAGGTGGATTAACAGGTTAACCAGTACTTCTCCCACCAACATCCATTTAGTAAGCCTATAGATATAGCGAGATTTTAACGTACAGGTGATGCATCGTATTCAACAGGACACGACGGAATATTAAGTGTAATCCGCATGACAATAATTTTTTATCCTAAAGAAAAAAAGTTTGAGACGTGTTATTGATTGAAATGGGCAATTTACGTCACGTTAACACTTACCGATTGTAATGCGCTTTAATTTTCACGTACTCCAGGTGCAGGTCCATCATTGATCCTTGTTTGGTAGGCATTGCAATCCCCAATAAATATCCTAACAGCTTCCTTTTAAAATCCACGAAAGAAACTTTCGCAGAAGAGAGCGAGCGAAAGGCGACAGCGACTGTAAAACGTGCGATGTCTCACAATCCGGCACATTTCCCTCCGCTCCCCACGCTTCTTTATTGCGGATTCAACAAGTTGACAGTTTTGCTCAGGGGGAAATCGAGGGCGAAGGTAGTTTTATCCGCCCCTGATTTGTCCAGTCGATGCTCCTTCGGCCGGTCTACCATATAGTTAGGGGCGGAGAGCAATCCCAAGAGCAGCGCTCCGGGACACTGACAGGTCTGGGCCGGCCTACTTCACATCCACCTGTTGTGTTGTGGATCTGTTCAACAACCCTACGAAGTACGGCTTTGTGGACCGGGAAAGTCACCTACTGTAGTAGCGTTGTGCGAAAAATTATCTTCATATAACAATCGCTGTAAGATGTAAATACCTAACACTGTAAGCGTTGTAAATGTTACTGTTGCAGATTTTTGTTGGAATTTATATATTATAAAACTGTTAACTTGCAGCTAACGTAACAGGATGACGTTTTCCACATTCTAGTCATAGTTCGCCATCATCTGTGCGATATCTTAACGGACGCACACTTCACCGAGATGGATGATATTGTGGGGAACAAACTAAACTCGACAGTGCAACTCCACCCAAAAGCAGGTATTCCAACTTTCCTCAGTACAGACAAATAACTGCCTGCGCGATGTGCTCAAGTAAAAAGCAGTACTGTTGAGAGTGTATCTTTGTCGTTTTTTTGGCTAGCACGTCCCATGTTATCTACCGTATAACTTTAGACTTAGTTGATATTGATTACTGCAGCAGCCGTGAGGTGCATTGATCACTTCCGGTGAAGTGAATATGCTCGACATCTTCTTATATAGGATTTCCTGTGGAGCCGCGGATGGAGCTGCTCTTATTGGCTGCGTCTGGAGTCGGTCTCTCGGGAAAAGTGGTGAGTGGCTTCTTCGGCAACAGCCAATTAAATTGCAGAATTTATATCCAATAAGGAAAGACCACGGGAAACCAGTAGCCAATGCAGAAGCTAATCGCACTATCAAACGGGTTTCTAATTTGTTATAACATGTTAGTAATGTTAGTGTGCTAATATGATTAATTATGATTATGATTCATTATTAAGGTTTTCCGTTTATCCAGCGGCCCTGGACCAGCTTTTGTGTTTAATTAAGCGTATTCAGCTCAACTCAACAATGGTATAATCATTCTGTCAATCACTTGATTAGAACCGACGACTTTTTGTAAACATATTTCTGACCTTGAGAGCTACACACCGCTATTTAAAGTTTGTGTCCAGTAAAACTCATCGCGTAGCTGACTTAAAAGCTTTTATTCTTGAATGTAAGATAAAAAAAATAAAAATCCAGGTGGTCGTAAGTGCGAATATTTCATATATTTGTGCGCCGCCTACCGGATTAAAATAGAACCATTTTGCTGTGGGTAAGAACTGCATATCTTGTAAGTGTACTGAGAAAAGCATTGTATTTAAATACACTAAATATTTTTCTGTAGCAATTTGTATGTTGCAATAAATAAATCTCGTGGCATTTTTCTCGATATATCAGCTTATTTTCATGATTTAAGACAGAAATGTCCAGGAAACGTGGTTATTTGCGTATAAACACATATTTAGATTTTGTGTTTAATTTTTAAATGTAATATGAACATTTATAATTAGCATGATGATAGTATATGTATTTTACGTTTTGCACAATGTGGTCTTTGTGTGTGTGTGTGTGTGTGTGTGTTGCATGATTGTACCTCCTGTAATGTTCATGAGATTATTTTATTGTCATCACTACTATCTGCCTGGATTAAACAAGTAATAATAAAATTACATTAAATTGATACTGTACAGTCATTGACAAAAGTCTTGTCACATAAGGGCATAGTAACCTAAAAAGGCATATAATTTTACTTACAATCAATCAATTGTTACAATAAATGGATCAATTTAATGTCAAGGGCCTTCACATTAATAACTGGGTGCAAAATGAAACCGTCAAAAAGTGTCCTGATGTTCATAGCTTGTTAAAGTCCATCACACCTGTTTTTGCAAGGACAAAAGTCTTCCCATGTCTTTTAATGATTCAACCAGATCACAGATTAAAGGTTCACTTGTGGCAAATCCCAGGTGTGTATAAAAGAACCGCAGCACACCAGACTTTCACTTCACCCTTTTTCAACTGCAGAGCTACATCAGAATTGGCCTGTGTCTACAACAACAGTTTCTCAAATTCTCGCATGAGGTCTCGCAGTGGTCTCCATGGCCAAATCAGTGCCCAGAAACCAGCATTAACGAAAACACAACAACAAAAAAAGTGTGTTGAGTTTGCCAAGGCCCACAGCTTGCAGTAAGGATGGATATCGGCAAAGTGGCAGAAGATTGTGATTTTTCTGACGAATCATCCATTGAACTGCATACCAAATGCTGCAAATACTGCAGGGGACCTGATGGAACCCACTTGGACCCAAGATTCATCCAGAAAACAGTCAAGTTTGGTGGAGGAAAAGTCATGGTTTGGGGTTACATCCAGCATGGGGGTGTCTGAGAGATCTGCAGTGTGGATGATAACATCAACAGCCTGAAGTATCAAGACATTCTTGCTGCCCATCACGTTCCAAACCGTAAGAGAGGGCAAATCCTGCAGCAGGACGGTGCTCCTTCTCATGCTTCAGCCTCTACGTTGAAGTTCCTGAAACTGAAGAGGATCGAGGTCCTCCAGGATTGGCCGGCCCAGTCACCAGACATGAACATTATTGAGCATGTGTGGGGGAAAGCTGAGGGAGGGGGCTTGGAAAACTAAACCAAAGAATGTAGACAAACTGTGGGGGTCCTGCAAGACTGCTTTCTTCGCCATTCCAGATGACTTCATCAACAACTTACTTCACACTATGCACTGTCACTGTACATTATTCACACTCAAACTATGCAACTTAGACTATTTATTATTATTTATTGCTGCTACACCACTTTGTCTTTGTCTTCTAAGTCTTGTGTGTCTCTTGTCTTATGTTCTGTCTGCAGGGGGGTTCAAGTAAGAATCTCATTGTGCTCTGTACACTGTACTTGGTACACATGACAATAAACTTCAACTTCAACAGGTTATTTCAGTAATTGCCGAGCCATATGGATGCAGCCATCCAAGCTCATGGGTCAGTTCGCATTGAGCGATTCTTCGCCTCCACAACGTGGCCTTTTAGTTTCATTTGTACACGGAGTACATGAGGTGCTTCGCAGACTAACGATTTCTGAGTTAAATGGCTGACATTCCGGCGCGTTGAACTGCCATTAAAATGCTGTATGTCCTTGCAATGGTTTGTTATGCAAGTAACAGTGAATCAGCTGACTGCAACTGTCAATCGAAATCTCATGGGGGCAGTTTTATAATGTACAGGCAGTAAAGAATTTGGCTTACAGGAACATTATGGACTGGCTAAAGTGCATCAATCTCTTATGATGACAAAAAAAGGACTTTTATAGTGTAGGTCAAGTGATGCTGTGATGATCTGTTTCCATCCTGTCTGTCATGTTCCCAGTTGGCCAGCAGAGGTCGCTGCTTTTCCACTTGAGCTGCCTGATCCCTCTCCTCTGTCAGACCCAAAGCATCCGGCTGTGAAGGCAGAGCTGCCTGCGTCTGTACGGTGTTGTGTACCTGTTTCTCCCTTCTTATCATTTTGACACGTTTTAGGAAGTGAGCGTCTTTTCTGTTTTTATAAAGATAAATCCTTTATTTCCCTTTTGAACTGGGTTTCTTCTCTTCACCTGACCCATCTAACTCTCCATAGGTTTGGGCTTCCCAGCATGGGAAGGGGGTTAAGGGCCTTCCTCGGGGAGGGCCCACAGATACACCCCCTGCAGCTGGGGGTTAAGGGCCTTCCTCGGGGAGGGCCCACAGATACACCCCCTGCAGCTGGGGGTTAAGGGCCTTCCTCGGGGA
>JABFDZ020000109.1:4756754-4779251 GCA_019775955.2 Pollimyrus isidori
AGAGTTCTATACCTCACCTCACAACTTAATTACCCCAACAGCGTTCTATCCCAGGCTGTCATGGCGCATGGCGATGAAATATTGTCGCTCTCTGACCATTTCTCTCACACCGCCTCTGCCGCCCAAACCAGTACCACCCCACTTCATCAATGCCGCAAAGGACTCACTTGTATTATATTTGCGAATCGTGCAGTGATTCATTCTGACATCCTACCTCCTCTAACTTGCTCTTTTGAAACAAAGACTACTTACAACAATCAACAGAATCAACAAAAATCAGAAACCTTGAGCAGTGCATGGACAGGAAAACCAAATATCATTTTTTCTGAAAACAAGCTGGATTTCGATACTCTAGTTGTTAAACAGCTGTTAGCAAATATATGCTTTCACATTTTCACCAGTATAGCAGTAATATTCAGATATTAATCTTTGCAGAAATTAAAGCAAACATTTATGCAAACTGGTGATCAAGTAATTTTGCAGTTCAGTCATAAACCCACAGATGGCACCGTTGCACCATCAGCTCCTCAGTCCAGTATCTGGAAGGAGGAAACGGCTTTCTCTACTGCACTATCCCATCCAGCTTAAGTACAGCATTGAGGATTCTGCCCTGCTCAACTCTGTCTGTACAATGAAATACTGGTCAAACTTGGGGGATGAGTTACGAGGTTGGTCTTCCGGATCTGGAAGCCATTCTCAGTGACAGGGCTCCAAATCACCGTCTTTGAGGTCTGAGGAGGCAATGAGTTTCGGGGAGACACAAGTGGTACTGTAGTTGATGGTGAGACCAGCTACCTGCAGGTCATCTAACATGTTCTGGAGCGTGAACAGATGTTAAAAAAAATAGGTTCAGGATGTCAGGTAGTAAAAGCAGGTGTTTGTGTTCACAACATAGCCTTGTTAGGCAGTAGCTGATGGTTAGCCCATCAAATCACTTTTCACATTCTCTCAATTCATTAACTTTTTTTCCCACATACTGGAGTGATTCTGTAAACTTTGTGATTTACCTGGTGTGCGGCCTGTTCATCTCTATCCTGGTCATAATTATGGTCATATCTGATCACCTGCAATTGCTCAGAACAGTTTTTCAGATCTTTCACTGTCATAACATGACTGTCCCTGATAGGTCACATACTCAAAACAGCCATCGTGTTAAAATTCTATCACCTCATCTGTAGATGTTAGACAGTTTCTAGATTTATTATGCAGTCATGGATGATTCTAGATCAGGGGTCACCAACATGGTGCCCGCGGGCACCAGGGTTCCCCCAAGGACCACATGAGTTGCCCACGGACCTGTTCTGAAAATCACACAACTCTCACCAGTGAGCAGCGTCTAAAATTTGATTTTATCCTGTTGCTGTTCTTCTTTAATTACATTTGCATTTATATAGATTTGAAAATGACAATATCTTACGAAAAAGCATTGAAAACATGTTTATTATAAATGAAGTTTAGATTAAGTTTAGGGGGGCGTTTCAGACTGGTAGCCCTTCGTACGACTCAGTACCCGTGAAGTAGCTCTCAGCTTCAAAAAGGTTGGTGACCCCTGTTCTTCGAGACAATGGATGGATGGATGGATGGATGGATGGACCCAGTTTCTATCCTTTTAATGAATGTGTTTTTGTTTTGGTGCACCAAGTAAGCCACATGTATGTTAAAGTGGAAAGGAAACTGTTAAATGTCATAAGAATGGCCTTCACATATTTATATGGGGTTATTCTTCATTTTTATTTTTTTTTGTCTTCTTCTATTTCGTTTGGTTCCTTACTCAACTATTCTAGATGTTGTTGCACCAATGTTGTCTCCCAATGAGAGACTGTAAATGTGTGCATAAATTAAATTTAAAAAAAAAGTACAGTGACTTCCGCCTGCTGTGACGTCTTGCGCATGCCCTTCGCAGTATGAGGGACGAGGAGCGTAAGACGGAAACCAGTAGCACAGCGATTTGCAATCTTTGAAAAATAAAGTTTTGAAGGGTGGGAATGACGTGTGGACAATCCCACTTAACAAAGCGGACAAACAAAAACAAATGGATGATTTGGGGGTCGCTAACCTGGACTGTCTTGCGAATTCGCTGCAGCTTGTGGTACAAGACGGGCTTGCAATTGCATCGCAACTCAGATCAAAAATTGTAAGCATTCGGCACTTGTGTATACTTGTTTTGAAGATATTCATATTGAACTGCAAATGCCTCAAAAACGTTTAAAACAAGACCTAAAAACGAGGTGGAACAGTACGTTTTGTGTGTATATACTAGCTTACAAAAATAATATATGAAGTATAACAAAGAAATAAAAAGGTAGAAGTTTTCAGAGGAGGGAGTGTACAAAAGGAATCCACAAAGTTAATTTATCACTAGACAGCACTGGGTAATCATAACTAAACTACGGAACAGGCCCTTAGATTCCACCGTGCAACATTTTCAATAGAAATTAACACCCTGGCCTTTCCTGTCATTCTGTATGCACACATTAAACATTTTAGACCCCAACACATGAGCACTCTAGATGGACCATCAATAATAATAAACTCTTTGGATCTTATAAACAAACTATCTAGTATCTCTGAGCATCTTTAAAATTTACACCAGAGTGTCCCACTCTCAAAAGCTTTCTCAGACATACTTAAAGAATGCATATAAAATCAATTTACATGTAAAGCAGAGCAAGTGGTTCTGGACTGGTTTTAATATTTTAATAAATGAAATTCAAAATAGACGCACTGCAGCAATATGAATGTTATTGTGAAGCAGGCCGTAAAGCCAGCCGTATCAGCAGTTTGCTGAACCCATGGCTTTCCATGAAAGCAAACTCAGTAATAATCTCTTAAAATTGTCATTGAAGGACCTCAAGAAAACACCAACTACGCAGAAACCGCATCTTAACAAAACGTAGGCTTTATTTCCCACTCCTACCCCTTCCCCAAGACAACTTAGAGGAATCAAAGCCAAAAGATGCAACATATATTTGCTTAACATAGCAGTGGCCGTTTTCTGAATTGGTCGAAACAAAAACACAATACAACTCTTAACTGAACCCGGAACACCCGATCTCTGCAACAATCACCAACACAAACTGCATGAAGAACAGCGGGAGAGCAATAAGGAAGGACCCCAACCGAGTAAAGTACATTTTTATTTAAATATTTTATCAAAGCTTTTTTTATTTCCATAAAAGATTTCTAAAACTTTTTCTTGCACTTAATTTTACTTTATAAATACGCTAATTCTCCTTTTGAGGGTCCTTCTGCGAGAGTGTAACACCATGTGTGCGTGGCTTTTTCTGTCCTTTTCGTCCTTGGCTGAGGTGCTGTGTTCTTGCTTGACAATTGTGTCACCTGTTCTCTACCGTCAGAAAAACAAAATGCCACCACCACTCACTGGCAGTAGAGTTTCAAAACAGAGCTCCAATGCTGTTAAATATTGCATCCTAATATCTCATAATTCACCTGTTGCTGATGGGGTTTTACAAAAAGTCAAGCATCAGGAAAACACTTCTTCTGATCACCAGCATGTGTGTGTCCTTGGCTGAGGTTCTGCGTTTGCCCTGCCTGAGTTTCTGAGAGTGTAGACATGATCCCTCGGTGAAAGTTGAAGCAGAACCAGAGATGTGTCCTTCGATAAACCTGCATTGCTTGGCTTACATATAGACTCTGCAACAAACCAAAACCCAAAGAGGGCAAGAGTGCCAATGCCTTGGACATTTTTAATGCTCATAACACCAGGCCAAACCTTCCCTTTATCCCCATATCCCAAGATACAGCAGACTGGTGGAGTAGACGGCCTGCTACCTTTGGGGTTAAAGGTTTACTGAGCTTGCAGCAGATATACACCATGAGAAAGGTAGATCCAAATATGTACCACACCATGTCTTCATCACTTTAATTCACTTACTTCCACTTAGCTTTACTCATTTTGGTAGCATTAAGAGATCCAACTGGAAACAGTGTCATGTCAGATACCATCAACAAATGTCAGGAATCAATCAACAAACATGAGTTGGACTGTGAAAGAAACCAGAAATGACTAAAAATGAGATCAATGCACTGGAGTATGTACTACACAAAATGGAGGGGGGGATTTCCCCAGACTGTCGCCCCAGGATGAATGTGTCTATGGCATTGTGTGTGTGTGTGTGTGTGTGTGTGTGTGTGTGTGTGTGTGTGTGTAAGAGAGAAAAAGCTGGAGTGTAAGGCACATGTTGGAGCCTTCAGTCCCTCAGGTCCATGCTGGAGCCAAACAGAGCCACCAGCTGCTCCTCATAGTGAGTGATGTTCCTCTTCATGATTTCTTTACAGGAGCCCAGCAGTCGCTCGAATGCCTGCACATCTATTACTAGAAAGAAGGGAAAGGGGTTAAATCCACTTTTACTCATTTTTCCACATCGACGAGGTGGATACTTTACTACAGCAAGCTTCAGGTTAAAAGTAGATGCCCATAGATGGACTACAAGAGAGGACCACACGTGCACATTTGCAGCTCGGATGTGAGACACACACTTACCCAGGCACTTGACCTCTCCCACGGCGTACACAGAGGCTGCTCGGGGCTTGTTCGCTACCAAAGCCAGCTCCCCAAAATACTGGCCACTAGTGCAGCGAGTGATCTCCACCTCTGCATTGTCCTGCTGGTCTGCCTTGGTCTGGATGGGTCGTGGTGGGGGAAAGGGAACCAGGGACAATAAGACACATAACATGTATGCTCGATGCATACAGTCATACATGTTGAGCAGTGTATCACCACAATCCATGCAAAGCAGTGAAATCACAAGATCAGCCCAGCCCACATGAGCAGGGAGACTGACTCACTTTACTCTTCATCATGATCTTTACTTCGCCAGATTCCACGATGTAGAAGCAATCAGCCTTTTCCCCCTGCCAAGGGAAAAAGGCCGTGCCACACATCACTCTCTTATGTGACCATACTCACCTGGAGTACCAATTCCTGGTGAAGTAATGTCGCTACAGTAATAGCTGTTAAATTACCATTGATAAAGTGATATTATACACTATGTAAATTAATACATAGCACCAATCATTTTAAGCAAACTGATGGAGAATTGCACAATAGAATCACATTTAAAATGTGATTCTATGTTGGAAGAAGATGTGTAAATGCCTTTGTTTGATTTACAACTGACGCTATACAACTCAGTAAGGCTTCAAACTTGCTGATCAACTTTGCGGTTGTGACACTGAGCGAAAGTCGAAACACAGAACCACTCCGAAACGGCAGAGAAACAGAACAGGAATCATTTCATTACCTGTTGGATGATCTTCTCTCCATCCCGGAATGATTTCACTCCCAAGACGTCGACGATTTTCATCCTCTCAGCCAGCTGACCAAAACCGTGGGGAATAAAGAGTAAAGGCAGAGTGTAACTGGGACAGACAACTAGGTCAATCTCAGGAACCAACTACAAACCACGTTATCAGAAGTACAGTGATCAAAGCTTCAACTGTACATCATCTGCGCCGTGATCAGATCAAGTCCACACTTATAAAAACAGAAATAATATTCATATGCTGGTTGTATTGCACACAGCTCATGCTCTCACCATCAGTCATTAAACTGATAATTCTTGACTAAATCTAAGCAGCACTGTGTCTGATACGCCACTCTTTCCCCTGATTATCACACAATTTGGGCTAGAGTAGAATAGCGACAATACGAGGGAGGGAATTTCAAATTTTATTAAATGAAGTTCCATCAACTGTCTATATTCTCCAACACAAATGTGTTCAATTTCTGTATCGATGTTGTGGAACTATCCTATTGCTTACTAATGCACAATTTAAAAAGTTGCAAGTAAAATTACCTTTAATGAAAATGTGCACATTTATACCTTGTTACCACACAATCTGTCATTTGGTGCGTTGCCAATAAAAAAATTTTGGCAAGTCTATGGCAGTGATAGACAAATTGGTCGTCTTGCATTGCTCAAAAATACACACTCACATACCTCAAGAGACTTTAAGAGTGGAACAGACTCTATGAAGGTCTCGTACATCCTCCTCTTCTTGGCGTTGTTCTTAACGATCAGCCTGCGAAATGTGGCTCGATCCTGGGGTAAACATGGGTTTGCACCACCTCAGAGCCCAACACTCTCCGCAGCTGCATAGCACTACCAGAATGCCAGCATCAATGGAATATTCAGCCTGTTTCTTGTACTTGCAGGCAAAAGCACCAAAATCCCACACAGCATACACTGACAGTGCATGGTTTAGTGCCAGCAGATGGCGCTGTAGTAAAAGGTAAACCCACTTCACAGAGAAGCGTGTCAGTCACGGGAAGCAGGTTTGGGTCTTACCAGGCCCCACAAAGCCCCTTCGGACTTGGCGATGATGGTAGCCGCACGGGGCGTGTTGTACATGAGGGCCAGCTCCCCAAAACTGCCCTTGTTGTCATACTTTCCAACACAGCAGCTGACCCCGTCTTTTTGTACCATAATGTCATACACTCCTCTGGGAAGAGAGAGAGGCGCATGAAGAATGGCGTAAAAGGAAGCCAAAGTACTGGACACAAAACGGCATGTCAACCCTGGGAAGGGAAACATAAATTCATCACAAGGCCAGAACAAAGTTCCTTTACAAGGGCATTATCACAATGCCCATGTGGTGAAACAACATTTTAGCTGAAAAGGCCTTAGAATACACCGGAAAACTGAACAGCACGAACAGGGCAGGGGCTGTGATTGAGACCAGGGAACAAGTCCACAGGTAAACAGTAGAGGGAAGGAAAAAATAACTTGCTGAAATGTGCTGTAAGTGAGATGCAAAGTATTTATAGAAACAGCTGCATCATTGTATCAGTGTCAACATCGGATAAGGGACTCGCCCATGTCGATGGCCACACCAATTCACAGAAATCCCAGTAATGTTCATGTTACTGCAAAATCCATTAACAACTGGAAGTAAACACCAACCGTACATAAAAAGACATGTTAAACCGCACTAAGAGCGGGGGACAAAGTCTTAGCGTGAAAAGCACACACCTCTCAATAACATAGAAGTTGTCTCCATCATCTCCCTGATCAATAACATGTTCCTGCGGCTGGACATGCAGCTCAAACATGGCGTCCAACACTTCAGAGAGCTGCTCCTACAGGACAGAGAAGGTCCAGCTTTAGGACCGAGAGAAAGAAACCCCAGATGGAAAGAGTTCTGCCGTGCAAACATGTACTGTAAGCCAGTTTATCAAAACAATGGACGGGTGTGGAGAAAGGAAGGAGGGCAGGAAAGGGCTGGATGGATAGTGAATAGCAGCCAGGACGCTGGGCTTTTGTGCGGCGGCCATGCTGACATGTGTGTACATACCTGGTCGAGAGTCTTGAACAGGAGGATGTCTCTGCAGGACTCCTGCAGTCTGCAGCGCTGTTCGTCCGTCTTGGGGTGCAGCACCCGGGGCTCGCTGTCCTCCTCATCGTCATCGGGGTTGAATGCTTCTGCACACACTGTGGGGAAGGCAGTGGGTACAAGGCAACACTCAAGGAACATGATTAAGGTGCCATATCTGCATTGCTTCAGGTTCCCCTTAAAGAGTTCGAAGGTGCTCCTATACCAAACCCAGAGAGATAGGGTCTGCATCTCTTATAGTTCTGAACTTTTAAAAAGACGGCCTTTTGAATTTCCAACTTCCAGCATTCAAAGCTCATTTAATATGGCAGGTTACGCTTTGAAACTCAAAATTCAAAAATGTAATCAGAGCAGCGGCATCTTGTGTACTTTTCCTCCTAAAGGGCTCTGAAAATGAAAACACTAACTCAGTTTGCTAAATCACTCACTTTTCCTGTCAATTGTGACATATTTGTATGCAGTAACCATATGCATTCTGCATGCTCGATTTTCAAAATCGCCTGTTTTCATATCCTCATTTGACTATGTGGACGGTTAGCCATCATATTCATATTTTTGCTATGTATCGTTATGTATATATTCTGAAGATAATCTAACTAAAATTTGGTGTTTTTGCCAAGCTTTCATTTGGAGATATGATTTTTTAAAAGAATTAGCTGTAATGCTGTTGTTGCCATTCAAATTGAATAAAAACACAACTACATACACTTTTGTAGCAGTACCACATAGGGTCAGTGCATACACCTATAGCAGTACCACATAGGGTCAGTGCATACACCTATAGCAGTACTACACAGGGTTACTGCAAACACGTGGCATAATATATCATGAATAGCAGGAAACAAATTCCAAGTGGTTTAATCAAAGAGGGTGTCATTTTGGATTTGCCATTTTCATGAATGAATGTTGGAAGTTAGACCTAAAAGTAGGCAAAATGCATAAAATACAAAATTAAGATATGGGATTTCTCCATAAGTTTGGTATATGAGCACTTGTTAATTTTTTACTTGGGACCGTCGGGGTGATTTGATATGAAATGATCCCATTTCGTTCTGATGACATTTTAATAGAGTTTAAAAAAGGCCGGTTTTTCCAACTAACCAACCGAAAAACATTATTTTTAATCCCACATTTGTTATACAGCTTGTCACGATATCCAAGCTGAACTAATCGAGGAGATTTGTGCACATTGTCCGACCACATCACACCAACAGCATAAAACCCTTTAGAAACACATAACTTGATGCTTTTATTTAATAGGTTATGCATGAGTGAGGGAATGTAATAAATCGCATGCTTTTCTGAGATCCCGACAAAAACAAGAGAAAACACTCAACTCACCTGAAACTCTGCGGTTGAATCGGCTTGGGGGAGGGGCTAAAGGGGCAGAAAAGGGGAAGCGTGCAATGGTAAGTGTGACCATTCACAGCAGGTCAGTCTGAGGTGAACAGAAGCTTCAAAATGCTAGCATACGGTTTGGATTGTTCCGTGCAACAGAACCCATGGCCATGCCAACAGTGTACCTTACAGTTACTCATCGGAGACTGTCAGGGCCCATTAACTGAGCAGCATGAAGTCAGGCTCTAGGGATGTTCCATTATTTCATTTCTCAAGAAGTCTCCGTCCATTCCCAAGCCCAGTGCTCTTTGTGCCTCACTCACTAACAAACACTGAGGAGGGACCAGAATCTGCAAATCGCCCACTCAAGGACAATTCTGAGGATTAAAATCTGACTGGAAAACAGTGAAATGTTTGCAGACCTTCTGGCAAACCCACAAATTATACCCTGGACTAATATCCCATAAAACAGCATACAGGGGGTAAATCAAACTTGCAGTGCACAACCAACAAAGCTTTTATAAAAACACTCATCTCCTTGACTGAGCCTCTGTATTCACCTGAAGCATTCTCACTAATTAAGACTTACACTTCTACCTGCACTTAACATGTAAGCACAAACAATGCTCATTAACTAATTGTCCATTATTGCATAATCTGCTGTGCCAAAAGACAATGTTATAAAAGTAGAAGTCTGCTAAAGCTATAATCAACAACACACCTTTGAATAAGTAGTGTACTGAAACTGAAAAAAACAAATCACACGCATAAAACCATAAAATGACAAAAGCATTTGCTTTTGCTTAACTCCTGAAAATTAAACATTTTCTGTTACTTATGGAAAGTCACAAATTGATACCATACTTGGCAGTAGAGAACATGGGATCTGGCTGATTATAATGCAACGACATTGTGATATCAGCAATAATTGCAACATCATAATTATAAAATTAAATATGAATTGAAAATTTAAACTAGAGTTACAAGTACTTATCCTCCATCATAGTCTGTTATTACTTGGAAATGCTTGTCTTTATATTGGTACACAGACAATTCACCCTTCTTTTAAAAGAACACTTTTAATGATAACTATGACAATCTAAATGTGTATATTAAATTAACTGCAACAAAATCTGATTCTCTTACACTTGCGGCTAGTTGTGCCAACAGACACAGCAGTGCTGAGAAATCACAGTTCTTGTTCTTCTCGTGCATTTTCCCGACACTAAGTGAGCAAGTACAAAACACATCGACTGAAAGACGGCATGCAGAGCTCATGCAAATACGGCTTCAGAAAGGATGAACTTTACATTAAAAATAAAATCACAACTAATTATACTGATAAATATTTCAAATTGCTCATTTACCATTCAATTAAATTGTTTACAGTTAATTCTCGAATATTGAACTATGACGGTCATCCCTATGCCAAACCAAAGTTAAAATAAATTTCAGAATACTTCATAAGAGCTTTTGAATATTAATGCTTTTTGGCCTGAAATCTTCTAGTATGCTGACAAGATACCACCACTCTGTTTGCTAATATTTAAAATGAATTATATTCAATAAAAACAAATAATGTGGGCTAACAGCATCAAGTGTAGTCCTCTATGGCTCAGTGCATTCAGATGTGTGACTATGACGCAGAGCATCTATGACGAAACTCAGTATAAGCCAATGTGAAATCTGCATCACAGAGCTCTCATTCTAACTTCAGGTCATGCGTGAGCCAATTCAAGCTTTGTAAACTCAGACAATAGAAATGGGTGTATTGTACTGGCCATGACATTGAGCCGAAAAGTGAGTTTGTCCATTAAATGCATTTAATTCAGAGAAAGTTTGATCTCTGCAGTTTTCAGATTCTTTAAAAAAACCAAACTAATAGGTTGCTAGTTTTTACACAGGATCAATTTTTTTGAATAGGGGGGGGGAAAAAAAAAAAAAAACTTATTTGGTTTAGAAAACTAGCGTGTAGTGATGTTCGATACTATTGATTTTATTTGATATGATCCAAGGTTGGTATATTATAGAAATGACAATATTTTCATGGTCTGATCCCAATTAAAAATTTTGACCATCTGTCGATACCCATCTGATATTTTTTCCTTTATCAACTACTAAGCAATGAATGAGATATTTGTATCAACGCATTTCACTCACCGTGGCAAACTATCGGCATTCAGCCCTGCAGCGGCATTGTTTGACTTTGCTAAGGATAGGAACATATAACGGTTATGCTGCTCAAACAAAAGCTCTGCCTCTACGCTACAGGAAGAAATCCACAGCCAGCATGATTTACACAAGTCTGGTAGACAGAGCTTGGGAAAATGTTTGCTAGTCGGCTAAATGTGCTTGGGCCCGGATAAGTAAGCGCAACGTGAGCAGAGACCAGCGGGAGAGCGGGTACAGTCATGGTCAGATATGGTACAAGGCAACGACGACCCAAACCGTGATTAACAGGCTTTAAAAACTAATACATGAATATGCAATCAGAGCACTTAAAACCTTTAAACTGACTTACAGGTTCGTACTAGAGTACACCAGATGGCAGATTGAGTTTTGAGCAGTTTGTGCAAATTGGGTAAATTAGGTAGAAATTGCCTGCTGCTAAACCCAAAGGCCAGTCTGTATCTAAAAATGTCTATGCCAAGTGTAGTGACCATGGTTCTGACTCATCTAGAGTTATCTGATAATAAAACCTGAACTTGCATTCTGTGTCTTATAGGCAGGTGAAACTGGAACGTAAAGTATCACAAGTGCACTACATCAGTAAATCACTTTGGTATTTAATCACTGACCACAGGTTCTGGTTCTCAGCCTGAAGCACTGGTGTCCAAGAGATTTGTAACTATTGCTTTTATAGTTTCCGTTAAATAATGTTAGAGTAAAAGATAATTGTGCATTCATTTGCCAACATGATTAGGCCGGCAGGCAATGAATGTGCGGTTACAGAAAATTAATGAACACCCTTCAAATTCTAGAATTCCAGCGGTGACGCAACTTAAAGAAAGAATTAAGAGCAGAAATAATTATCTTTCACACAGTTACAAAGCATCTCATAGTAATTATTTCATACATATAGATTTAAAGGAAGGAAGCACAACCTCAATAAATGCAAACAACCTCAATATGGCAGCAGTTTTCAGCAGTCCCCAGGCAAACTTCTGGTTGATGATTCACACCCTTTACATTACAATCATTTCAGATCAACCTACATTATAAACATATAAACCTATTGGCTTTATGATTGCAATTCTATATGATTGGACTATTTCTGGGACACATACCTAGCTAAGAAGCTACTGGCTCTCTCAAAATATAGTCAGCAGCAAAGGAAGCGGCTGGAAGCAGGGTGTGAGGACAATGGGTACTATGCTGGTACTACTTCCAAACTTACCTCCAATGCTACCCATGACGGTCAAGAGGGAGGAGGGAGACAATTTGGAAAAGCTGGGAGAGCTTGGAAAAATGCTTAGCTGGCAACCCCACTCACAGCCATTTTTCTTCTCAGAAAAAAATCCATAAAAGGAATCATCCCTTATGTATCCTGCACACACAGATCCTGCTTACTTTACCTCCCAAAATTTCAGGAGTATTTAGTGGGTTTCCAGAACTGGAGCAGGAATATCAGGACAGCATTGCCCATGAGTGCTGATCCAGTCATAGAACAAAAATGATCTGTATTACCCTGATGCAAAAAGAGAATTAACTAGTGAGAGGAGACTAGAATACCAACAAACAAAAAGGCAAAGAACCAGTCATTCAGTCTCATAAAATACAAATAATAACAATAAAAAAACTCTTATTTATCCTGATGGTGAAATTCTCTTTTCACATCCCCCAACATGCTCTCTGTAAGTGAAAGCAAGCTGTCTCCAAAGAGCAGCCATTGCAGGGGCCAGGGAGCCAAGGGTTAAGGGCCTTGCTGAAGGATCCGCATAGGAACCGAGGCCGGGCTTGAACCAGCAACATTCTGATCACAGGTAAAGAGGCTTAACACACTTAACCACACACTGCCTCTTACCAGTTTCACAGTATACCACAAGATGGATTCTGATGGCTATTATAACAGGTACATATATTATATGGATATTCAACAAATGTAACCGAATGGAGAATCTCATCTGCGCGTATGGCATCTCCTGTCAGGTGCTGTCATTTTTCCAATTGGTGTCTTGTAGTTGGAGTATGGAATAGTCTTCCTGTTAGTGTAGGGCAAGCTAAAAGCTAGGGTTCCTTTTAAATCAGATGCGAAATCCTCTCCATGGTGTCACCACCCGATCCATACCACCTGCCCCATTAGTACCTGGCATGCCATTTATTACCTAAATATTCAATAGCTGCAATGTTCGTTTACATTTTCATAAGATGGAATTCCTACTGACCAGTACCATAGTATTTTGGTATATTTTGGTTCACTCTCAACTAAAATATAAGGTCTGGTGTATTTTGCATTTGTTGCAGCCATATTTACCATCCAAAACACTAATTAGAAGGGTTAAATTAAGTTGATCGATTTGTTATGGTCAATTGTGAGATGTACAGCTCTCATTTATTTTGAAAGGGGACACTTCACACAATTCCATTTGAAGAATGGTTTCAAATTTTAGCTATAATGATAATAATTATAATACATTTTATTTATAGGCGCCTTTCTAGACACTCAAGGACACCATACAGGGAATAATGATGCATTTGTTCAATCATAACCCATTCGTTTAGGGGGGTCAATGTAATAATAATTAGAGATGCACCAATACCGATATCAGCACTGATCCAGACCTATTTGACAGATCGGCTATCGGCCATGCGTGACCGATCCACGTCCTATACTTACTTATTTAGTCTGCGGCAATCAATTGCAGGACAGGTCTTTCCCATTTTACATGTGTTTTGCTGCGGCTTTCAAATGAACGCAATCGCTGGCCCTCAGACTTTTTTGCTACTCAATGGGTGCGAGTAGAGTGACATTCGCCTGCTGTGACATCATGCGCATCCCCTTCGCAGTATGAGGAGCGCAAGATAAGACGACGATCTGGGAGTATTTTATGCTTTTAACAGAAACCAGAAGCCCAGCGTTTTGCAATCTCCATAAAATAAAGTTTTCAGATGGGAATAGTGTTTATGGACAATCCCATTTAACGAAGTGCACGCAACTGTGAGACAAAAAGCAATAGATGATTTGGGAGTCACTAATTTAATTGGACTGTTTTGCGGACTGGTTGCAGCTTGCGATGCAAGAGATACAAGTTGCCATCGCAACAAATGTAACTGTGCTGACGGTAACGGGAGAAAAACTTAATTTTAAGCATTCGCCACTTGTGTATATCACTTGTGGATATTCATATTGAACTGAAAATGCCTCAAAAATCGCTTAAAACAGGTAGAACAGTACGATATGCATATTTGTAGTAACCTGTATTTACTAGCTTAAAAATAATATATAAAGTATAACAAAGTTAAAAAAGTTCTTGTATTGAATCTGTATTAGTTTTGCCAGTTCTGTATCGGAATCAGGTCTATAATAATATAACTAACTATAATAATAGTAAATGTGAAATACCATATTTCATTATATCATAAAACCGTGATATTTCCCAGATCTCTAAGCGCAACATGAACACAGATTAGTGGGAGAAGTGGCAGTCAGTCATGTTCGGACATGGTATAAGGCAACTGTGACCAAAGCACATTGCATGATTATCAATAAGCACAGCAGAGTAAAAATACCAAAATTGATGGCAGATGCATGTGGACGGATATAAAACAATAACAAAAGACCATCTTAACCAAAAAGGAGGCATTTATAACAGCATAAATATGATGATCAGCTTGGATTCAGTCAAACTGAAGCTACCCAACACACCTTAGAAACAGGACAAATCCTGCCTCTGAAACCTGTGTTGTCCAATTCATAAAAAATGAACCAGCACCGAAAGAGTTCTTAGGCAACAAATAAGAATGCATGTCATCATACCCGGTGGTTTATGAATGATATTGCCAGTCACCTTATTTCTAACACTATCCTGATGATCTTGTATCTGTTTAACCCAACAGATTGCAAATAAAGCTTGTGGCACTTCAATTATCCTCGCATCCATTAGTATTCATTTTATTTTTTTACTTCTATGATGTAATAGGTCAACCAGAAAAAGCCCAATACTAACAAGCTGAAGTGAGCCATATCACCACCTATTACAGCAGAGTCAAACATACTTTGGTCAATATATTGATTCCCCTCCTGTGCATGTATACTGGGACAAGGACAGTAGTCCAATTAAATTGTGTAGTGGAGCTATAACCTTAGCTCAACTTCGCTAGGTATGTAAACAGTGACTGAACTATCTACACCTATCCATCCATCCACTCCCCAACCACTTATGCTGAACAGTATTAGAGGACTGGTACTCTATCACAGGCAGAACGAGGAACAAAGGAGTCAAACTAGATGGGATGCAAGTCCTTCATATAATTGATTTACACACATGGCAAAGCTCCTCCAAAACACATGCATCTCATATCTGGAATTCTAGCATCCCCTTGCAAAAATTCAAAACTTTGTTTCATCCTTTGCCTAACTTCCACATTGCCTTGCAACATGCATTATGAAGTCAGTCGATTAAAACCAGCCAAAGCACACATAGCTTGACAGAACTTATTTGAAGTACAATTCCTCACTTTTAGCCTAAGTCTTGAACAACAAGCAAATTTTATTTGAATCTGTCAAGCTTCTCTTACTGCACAAACACTTGCCAACATTCTAGCAAATATCCAGTTAAACAAACAACTTAAAACAAATTACAAAAGACTACTGTGATTTTTTATAAAACCGGATTCCAGCCGTTCTTACAATATCTCAAAATATTTAAATTACTTCAAATCACTAGTGCAATAACCTGATAGATATTAGTATCATATGCTTAGTTCTTGGAGTGATTAACGCAGGCCTACAATTAGGTTAAATACTGCCCACTACTATATTACTACTACTTTACTCAAGGCCCCAAAAACATCACCACCTTGCCAGCTGCTGGATTTGAACCAGGAACATTCTCAGTACAGGCACAGTGCCTCGACTCACAGAGGAACACCATCAACCTCCTCTTAGTTAAAACAAACCTTTTTCATTAACTTACGATAGCGCATAAAATAAAGCACTAGTGTTAAATCCCGATTAAACATGAAGCAACTTTCAACACAGCTTAAAAACCTAAAATTCTGCCTAACGTTTTACGCTTTTGATAACATTAATTATTTTGTGTGGTTTACAGTTCTGCAGTACTTCCATACAATGCCTACCAGAAACAGACTGCGAGATAAATAGGGGCCGTGTAAATCCTGACAGCCATATGTCATTTTATATAAGAAGCGCTTGCAGGAATAGCTACTTACTTAGTAAATGCCATGGCAACAGGTATGCCAGGAATTTAGACAAGGTTGCATGCAACAGCACGATTATGTGCCGCGTGCTGACGAAGTATTCGTGCACGCAACAATCATATTAGACGTAAAATAACGAAAGGTATTTGTAATGGTCATAAAACATTAATCCCTTACACTTCCAAAATGATGTCTGACACACAACCCAGTAATCCCCACGGTAACACCCACTACGTTTCCATTTCGATTTTCATGAGACTCAGGCCCGGCAGGCATTGCGGGTAACCACTCGCACAGACTTGCACCTAGCCGATTACTCACGCTCGAAGTCCGAGTCGTCATCTTCATCATCATCCCCGTTTGATTCTGTCTGCATGGGTTCCCCATCGAACATCACTCCCTTCCCGCCCAGCTTGACAGGAACGCCCGGGCCGGTGCCGTCTTGGATCCTACTTTCTCGGAGACGAGTGAAATACTGAACGGCGAACTCCACTAAATCCGGCGGCCTCTGGCGGAGCACCTCCACGGTGTAGCCTTGTAGCAGCTCCGTTAACCCAGCCGGTATCTCGATACTCATGGTTACCCCCTTTATATCGTCTCTTCCCCTTTATCTGAATAAAAGTCTGTATTTAAATATTTGAAAGAAATGAAAACTATTCTTTATCAGTCCACATTCAACAGCAACACTGGATTAGCTCGCTAGCTAACATCGCCTAGTTAGCTACTAAAACTGGGGAAATTAGTCTTCTAGCTGACAGGTAAGTAGTCACTGACGCAGAGGAGCACTTCCTTCGATCGGACGAACCGGCATCCGAAATCGGGACGCAGGAAACAACTTTACAATTTTATAGTTCGCTTCTCTTACTTTTACATATAGCAACAGTCCGTTTCACCACAATTTCCTTAAAGAACCACTTCAAGCTTGTCATAGTATTAAAAAGCTGGGGAAGAGAGATATCCAAGCCTAACTTAAGTCTCTTTACCTCTGTGTGTAAAAATATATTTATACATATATATATATACTTGCGAAAAAGATATGCAGGGTTTTACGAGGCGGATTAGTTGGCTAACTAGGCCAAAACCCCTAACCTTGGGACGATAGCCAGTCGGCTAACCGCAGTAACGGCGACGACTGTAATATTGGCAACGGTTTAAAGGAGATAGAAAACTTCCAAGTGCAAGTTTATTGAAAAAATATATGTTTATAAGTTTTAGCACCCGTATCACTACCTAGAGGGAAAAAACTACAATTTAACAGTTGTCTGCAAACTTCTCCCACACACCTTTCAGCAGGCGCTTGTGATTTATCACCGGCTTCTCTTCTTCAGACCCCCCTCTTTTCACTTGCTTCCTAATTATCTGGCTTTTCCCCCGGTTCCGCGCAACTGTACCTTCTTCTTCACAACCGACCGAAGAAACTAGCCAAGGGGAAGGAGTGCAAGATGCGCGACCAAGCTAGCTTGCCTGCTAACACTACACGGCTTTTTTTTCCTCGTCACTGAAAACTATGTCAAAACATTGGGAACAACGACGCGTAGTATAATAACCGCTCCAGTAGGCCTTAGCCCGGAATTATTCGCACCAGCAAATCCGAAAATCGGTTAGTTAGCTACTCGATAGTCCCAGAATGGAAAAACCTCGAACCCGGCGATTCTCTCACTCCTAGCAAAACGAAAAAAAAAAACTCAGGAAAAAAAATCGGCGACCTCAGTGCAGGCTAACTGATACAAAAGATTCCGATATCTCCACTGTGGTGCCTGGATGTCCATCCGACCAAATTTGTAATTTGTTTGTTTCCGTGAATATTTTACGTTTTGCTGGATCCGACGCCTGCCTCCTCAGCGCGAGGCTTTCCCTCACTCCACGGCGAGCGTCCTCCGGGGGCGTGACTAGTGTTGCTTAGAGCGTCTTACGTCACTGCAAACGCAAGTGAAAACACCCTTCGCTCAACTTCTGGGCTTCGCTCTCAGCTCACGCTTTAAGAAAAGGAAAAGAAATCCTTTGGGACCAAACCCGAGGTAATTGGGTTCTGCGGACTGGCGTGAAAAGTAGCAAGTAATCAGTGACTTTAGGTCAGATTGACAACCAAGTGAACTTTGGGAATAAAGAGAGGGCTAAAAAGAGCATCTTAATGTATCGTGCTGATGCGTTTGACGGGCAAATGCCGAAAATAGACGCAAGTTCAATTCTGAGCTAAATCTGTGAACAAGATGCTGCTTATTCGGGTCTGCTGATTGGTGCTGTGTTCATCAGTGATCTTTAAATTCTGTAGCTTCTTGCAGGTGTCTGCACACTTCAACCCAGTCTAAAAAAAACATCAAAGCAGAGATTTTAGCCGAATCGTTGAAGCAGATTTTAATTATAGTTACGGACTGCTAATTCCTACTATTGTTTTGTTACAACTTTACTCCACAGCCTTAAGATGAGTAATTATTTTAACATGAACTTTTCTGATGCCTCACACCTTTGGAGTCCAAGCTTCGTATAGACTGTGTGGAGTTTACATGCTCTCACTCTCAGATGTGTGTGGAATTGCACATCTCTGATCTTTTTCCAATAAGGAAAGAAAAATTCTATTCCTTATTTATTACATTGTCATTATATTTGTATTTTTTCTTGTTCTTTTTTGCTTTCACTTTTTTTTATTATGGCAGAGTTCACCACCTTCCAGGTTATAGTTTTACTGTACGCCAGTGCACCTTTTACAAATAAAACCCTTGAATATTTGAAACTGACAGCCCAAAAACATGCTAAGGTGAATTGGACTCGATAAAATTGTCCATAGATGTGAGCGTGAGGGGTGTGTGTGCCCTGCGATTGGTTGGTGCCCCATCCTGGGTTATTTCCTCTCATGTGCTAGTAGCTTCCAGATAGACTCCGGGGTTGCATAGAGGAAGCGGGTTTGGATGGATGGACAGACAGACTTTCCCTGACCACAATCAATTTTAGCGCTTAAAATCATGAAACTACATTGGGTAATATATCTATCTTCCATTCACATGTTCCTGGTCAGGTTCTAGGGTCATGTCTTAATACTCAGTCAGTTCTGATGTTTTTGACAGTTGCTTTTTTATTACTGTTTTTTTTTTGTCTTTAGTCAATGTCTGGAAAAGAAAATTAAAGGCATTCCAACTGAAATCCCTGAATTTGCATAAGATGCACTTGCTAAGCATTCTTCTGTGGATTTCCCAAATGCACAGCACAGGATATTTAAATATAGAAGCTGTTCTATTCCTGTGTTGTCTTAACTCTAGGTGTCAGATAAAGCCATTAACACGAGCAGGACAGGCCTCCCTTAATTCCAAGTGGCACAGATGGTACCCTGGGGATTTACTTGATGCGCTAATTTGCTGTCTCACTCTGGTGGTCAATTTCAATATTACTCTGTCCAACATCTACATTTTACTGTGACAAAAGTTGAATACATCTATGGCTAAAAATAAGACCTAAGCATTCGCATCACAAGATTCAGGAACTGCTATTCTATCAAGGCATAAGGCTACATCAATTTTATATATCGCTAATGTTCAGACCAAAGCAGTTTTCAGTGTATACATATTTGCATAATGCTTGTGTATGTATGAGTGTTTCTGCAGTTTGGCAGTTTACTGTTCATGCATTGATTTTTTGTTATAATTGTCATTGGAATTGTGCTAGAAGAAGCATGTAAGTATTTTATTGTTTTTTTATGACAAGAAAAACTTGAAAACATACAGCACTGCAGTAGTTTGGGGCATTGATATCAAGTTTGTGTAATATTTTAGGAAATTGTTTTAACCATTTTATTCCTTCTGTTACAATAATGTCATGCCTAATGTTACCTGCATACCTTAGTGGGTTATTACTGCTATGACACCATAGAAAACTGTACTAAGGAAATCATCTGACCTATATTAGGGAACCAACCACAATGTCAACAAGAACATATTGTGCGATTTAAAGGTTAGACACATGCCCATCAGAGGTGAATATTTACTTCTACTCAGCAGCCTGGTAACTCTTTGATTACATTTTCCCCCACACAATTGTCCCTATAACAATCCTCCCAGTACATACTGGTGTAGATTGGACTACTAGCAACAGTAATATCTTTATGAGAGTAAACATATTACAAGATCTGAAATTAATTATGTTATTTATAGTAAATAACATGCCTCTCTTTGTATGATGACAGTATTGCTGAAAAAGGCCCACTTAGATTGGATCAAAATATTTATTAATCTTGATATCAGAAACCAAAGAACATTATTTTTACTTTTCAGTCAATGTTTTTGTTCTCAAAAGCAATTCTGTTCTTTCCCACATTTTTCTTTATAGGTATACCTTATATAAACAGGACAGGGATTGTTTGTCATAGTAATCCTAATAAAACACATCGGAATGATATTAAGACAGCGTTGCTGTATAGTGTTTGATGTTTTGCTTGGAGCAAGAGGAAAATCCATGGTACATTGTCTCACTGACACAAATGTTTTAAAAAGTTCGTGGTTGACCTTTTAACTCCCATGTTTGATTGTAAGATTAACTACTGCAGTATATTTCCAGGATCTGGTAATATCTGTCATGGTGCTATATAAAATTTGTCTATACTGTAGCATTTGTTAGAGTAAGTGTGAATGTGTTGTTCCATTAACTAATTGTCTCTACTGTATAATTACCATGCTGTGCATGGCTCTGTCGGTCAGGGGCCTTTGGCTGTGATTGGAGGCCACAAATTCAATCCTGTGGCTAGCAGAGTGATCATATTTCTACTGGGCCCTTGAGCAAGGTCCTTATCCCTGCCACCAACTCCAAGGGAGCTGGGTAAACCTCTGAGCCCACACCATGACTTCATGCTCTCGGCTGTCTACGAGATGGGCATATGTGAAAATGAAATCTTTTCTAAGCACTTTACAATGGCCAAGTTAAGTCTCATAATATGGTGAGATTTACTCAACTGGTTTCAGTATGTTATTCCCATATCAGGTGAAATTGGATTGAATCAAAGATCATTCGAGTCATTTGAACATAAATTGTATTTTTCCTTGGCTTTGACCAACAGCTGTAGCGTGTTAAAACAAAACATCCAAAAATGACAGCCTTGTTTTCCCAGTAGATAGGTTGTCAAGATATAGGTCTTTGTCAACAAAATCTCTCCTTGAAAACTCAGTAAACATACCTGAATATAACCAGACATTTTTAATAGAGTCTAATTAGATTTCAGTGTTGTATATTCATAACAACAATGCCCTTTAATCTTCTTATACAATATCTGTATTTCCAATCTGTTAAGTTCAACAGTACAATTTTAAAATCATTTAGAAGACTCACCTGCAAAGAATAAATCATTTTAAAATCGGAAAACACATGACTCCTTTTGAAAAGCAAAAAATACAAACAGTTCTAACTGTGCATTACATTTGTATTCAATTAGCAGCATGAAAGCACACAAGAACACCATGATTAAGGACCAGTATTTGAAACTCTGCTGATCTCATACATATACCAAGCAACAGAGTGTCCTTTTGCTGTTTTAATTAATGCCCCCTTAGTTCAAAGTCCATTCTCAGGCTTCAGGTCTATCTGGTTTCTGTCAGCTGTCTGCCATGATGGTTTTTCCATTGTTTTATTCGAATGGTTCCATGGTAACGAAGATCCTTCCTACAGTTTTCAGATAAGCGGTGGCAACACCAGCTGACTAACAGAGATGTATAACTAAATGCGTCGGCAGCAAGCAAATTAGTCAGTGATATTCAAATGGGGCCAGATAGAGAGGATATGGATGCACAAATTAAAACAGAAGCTTCTCCTTCATAACATATGATTTTGCTTAAATATATAGGTAAAGTTAACAGTCGAGCAGCACAGTAAGACGGCATAACTGGGAACACAGTGCCCATTTTGGTCACACCCAGTATGGTCTTCACCGTTAGGGGAATAAGACAGTCTACATGGCTTTTTACCCTGCCTGCCTGGCAGGTTCAACAATTGTCCTTTAGCATTAGTGAAATCTGAGGCTCTCAGGGATGGGGGTCACTCAGAAGACCTCCTCACCTCCCCCTAGTCTGAATCCTACCAGTCATACTATTGGCTTCATAGCACCGGATTGAGGTCAGACTGAATTTTATGTTTTGTCAGTGCAATACATGAAATAATCTTATAAAATGGGTTAGACCCAGAAAGGTATCAGATAGTGTGGGGGACGAGGAGGATGAACAGTCTAGGAATCTGCTAATGGCTGTGGAGGAATATGCTCCTCAAGCCAGGTGCCGATCTCCTTCAGGACCAGGTCGGCGATCTCCGGTAGCTCGTGGTGGAGTGCGTGGTACGCACCGTCGAAAACCTGAGGGACACCAAGGTTAGTGCAACTGATACAGGTAACCCAGGCAGACACAGAGACTGATACAGGTAACCCAGGCAGACACAGAGACTGATACAGGTAAC